>OU612077.1:12529846-12682346 GCA_914767735.1 Anoplius nigerrimus
ATCCTGTCAATGTTAAACGTTCCCATTTTCTAAATATTTAAGATTGTTTGACATGTTTCACATGGAACCTTTCATGCTTTTTCATGAAACGAAACTATAAATGCGTATTCAAAATCGGAAGAGTAAATTCTAAAGATTAAAGAAGAATGCCAGACGGGTACAGACGGGTATAAGACTCGAGCGCTACCAGCGGTATTATGTTTGAATTAATTGTTATTCAAGTGAAGTTGGCTGGCAACACGTACTCCGTTGTCAGCATCTTATCAATTTTGTCAATCTGATTGAGTGACAATACGTAACATTGCATGGTTGTCAATGGTTGTAAACTGTTTCTGATATCTTGTTGGAACCAAGGGCTGCAAGATTTTTACATTAATTTCTGTGTGGTTTTTAAATGTGAACAGTTAGGTGCTTAATTGTTTGTCTATATGTTTTGCAAATTCATAAACGAGTGTCAACAAAGAATTACGTTAAAGCCGAATTATACTATACTGAATGTGATGTTTTGTTTCCTTAAAGCACTAAAAGATATGTGCAAATAGGTAATTTTCGTTACAAAAAATAATCAAATATTATATTAGTATAAAAAACGAATGAGGAATCTGAAAAGCATCGTATAATTCCAGCTTTTACATATTTATAATATTTTTAATTTTAGAAGAAGCAGAAAGATTTAACAATTATGTATTATCAATACAATTGCATATTACTAATTTAACAAATATATCAAATTAAAAAATTAAAAAACATTTTTTAATGCAAATAATGCTAAACAATAAAAACAACAGTAAAATAACTGTAAAAACAGGTTTTTGTAACATAAAGTGCACATTATAAATAATTATGCAATTTTTTACACGCAATTGAAGAGGGATATATTAAAAAAAGTGGTGCTATAAAATAAAGAAAAAGTATGGTTATAAATATAAAGAAAATTAATAATTGTTTATTTGTAAATTATAATTTTGGAAACATTTTTGGAATCATCAAACGTGTGATTTAATTTTTTAAATAAATTAACAAATACAAGTTCAAGAATCTTGTACTTGTATTTTTACAAGAGTTATAATGACATGGTCTATTTTTTTTGCTTATGCACAAATTTTTAATTACTGTTCAGTTGCCAAACACAATTTTTATTTTATTAGTATTCAAAGTGAAGTTGAATACAATAGTAATTTTGTTCTAATTCTGCATTTTAATATATTTTATATTGAGGATAATTGTTGGTGCTTTATGCAAAACTATGATGAATAAAACATATGTTGTTCAGCATAAATAAAACAACATTTCTGTCTTACTGCTATACCCAATGGTGAAATAAAATTCGTTAAAGGACCATTGAATTTATTCTGAATATATTTTTATTGTCCATTGGTAGATATTTCTGCTAGCGTTCAATATTAAACTGTATGCTTTGCTTTGATCATAAATAAGTTTCAAGTTCAACACTGATATTAAATTTTATAATAACATTTTTTACAAACATCAATATTCAACAAACATTGTATATTAAATAATATAAAACAGAAATTACGACATAATATTCTCATTCAATCACAGCAACCTTAAATATCACAACGTGATTTTATTATGCTTTTACTGAATCAAAATGTAAACAAAATAAGAAAATAGTGATTAATTAGGACAAATATGCTTACCAATGCTTGATCTTTGATGCCATAAAATGGCTTCCAGCCACAAAAGCATTTTGTCTTGAAAATATAGCTGAAGATCTAATTATGTTAAAATACAATATATTGTATTTGCTTTTTTATTCCAGGAAATCTGTTGATTCCAGTTGAGAATTGCAATGTGATGTTATTTAGTGGCTATATGTTATGTGCTCTTAGTAAAACAAAGATAATTCTAACATACTTTGCAAAAGCGGTGCAAAGTTTTCTTGTTACCCATTTTTAAATAATTAAATTATGTAATCGTTAATCTATATACAAAAGCCAGTAAAAACATTTTCCCTACTATGCATAGTTAAAAGTTTTATTATGTTACAATTCTCTCAGTTATTTCAAATCATGGTATATTTGTATACATATATCATTACGGAAAAGAGACAGATTTGTTCATAGAAGTATGTAATTTAAGTTCTAATCCAATACATATAATAATCTCACAAAGATATCAAAAATAACAGTTACATTCCAATGTTCCGCATCTATGATACAGTATCCTTATGCATAACATTATATGGACAGTTTATTTTGAGAGTGTTGTGAGTCCATATTTAAAAAAAACATGTGATATGTAATTTATGATTAATGTGGTGTAAACATTTTATTTATGTGATATGTTATTTTTGTTTAAATATGGATTTACACCACTTTCAAAATAATCTGTCCATATATGTGCTTCTGGAGAGGTAATTTTACTTTATAGATGAACTATGTATCTTGTGAGAATACTTTGTATGTTTTCTGGTCTGACAACACAAAGAATCTCTTTAGCCTGTTTAGGTTTCAAGATCTCCTCGTGTTTCCTTTGCACTCCTTTGGTTTCCTAGTCTCATAAACTATGAAACTACAATGAAGGTGGGACGTAAGACCACATTCAATTTTTGCACAGGAAAATATACTAGTTTTTGTTACTTCCTGCCATATACACTAGTCATATTTTTTCATCAGGCTATAATTGTTCATTTGTTTATTAACCAAAATAGAACAATTCTGCAGAAGGTATTGAATTTCATCCCTATAATGTTTATTAAAAAGGAGAAAAGGATATACTTTAGCAGAAGACAATGTTTATAATTTCTCATGAAGCAAGTAAGTCTGACCTTTTCTTTGAGTATTTATGTTTTTATGACAGAAACAGCTTATGTTTATGCAAAACTGTATGCACAAATTTTCAAAAATTTGTTTTTGACTTGTCCCTAATACGTTCTTATTTCTACACTCTGCCTTCAATTTAAATATACTTTTGGTGTGTCTAAAACTGAAATATTACGTGAAACGTAGTTATATATTTTATTCTAATTTTAACATTCAAAACGTAGTTAGCTGTTCACCATAAAATTACTGTAGGATTCTTTACTTCTTGAAAAGTAAAATATAACATATTGTATAAAATTGAACAGAAACTAGTAGAATACCGACCTATGTAGCTTTCCGAAAAACTTGAATTTTTTTTAAATTCGGCGCTATATAGCTGGTCTTATCCACAAACTTGCAAAAGTCACGTTACTGATTTCTTTATGAAAACTCTTCTCAAATTTGTCCAAATGTTCTCAGCAAACTCAATTTGGGATATGGTGAAATAAAATTCTGATACATTTTGATTGGTCACCATTAAAGCTCCGACGTCGAAGCAGTAGGTTGAAACTCGCAATTGATTGGCTCTCTTGGTAAGACCTGTATGTTTTAGTTCAAGTTAAAGTTCACGCAACGACTTCATGGCGTCTATAGTCGAAGCATCATAAACTCTTAAAAATTACCGAACAGCAATACGTTTATCAGTATTTATCTTCGGTATCGTGTGCGTAATACCAACAAAACACTTAACAGTCTTTGCCTGCAGTTCTGCACAGTGAGTTTTCCAACAACAAAGCGGCTCTATGTTAACTGCGAAATTGCATCAGTGATCGCTCTCGTATATTTATCATTATCTCATGTTAGAAAACTTTCGATGCGGCATTGATGATACAGTTGATAATCAATATGATCATCACGTAGTTCGCAACGATTTGTGCAGTAATTTATAATGCTGAAGTTGTCGTTTTTCCCGAAGATATACAGTGCGACAGTGCGGTACTGATAATACATGAATATGCGCGGTGGACGGTTTTATCACTGATTTGTTTTGTGTAATCTTCATCGGCGACCCCTGCATTGTGTGCTAACTGTTTCAGTAAAATTGATTTAGATTCAAAATCCAAGATGGTGATACGGTAAATACTTGTTATTTACATCCAAAAGTTTATTACCGTTTTTATACAGTATTCAGTCGTTGTATGTGTACATTGCTTTACTTCAATAAAAAGGTAAAACAAGACTGTGCGTAGAGGTTCGTAAATATTCTGAAGACTTTTATAATGACGGAAACACGACGCATCTGCATTGCAAACTTTTTTGTTACGTGGAAACAATTAACTCGACATTGTTATATTTTGTTTCGTTATGCAATTTCTGCAGGTATGCGTATCTAATCAGAATGTGCATTATGTGATAATGTATTATTGTGCGTAATAACCTATGTTCTTGTACTGAGTGCGATTGTTAGAAGTGATTTGATAAAAGAAGGAGAGATGAACACAGCTAATTTTACTCAGTTGTGATAATATATGTTTATGTTTTTGGTGGTATGTGGGTAGTTGTTAGGTGAAATCGCTTCTATCCATCTTGACAATTTTATGTTTAAACGCTTCATTATTTTGTGTAATATGATTAATTGATGCTATTTCAATGCTTTGGGAGACAAGTTTGTTTAAATAATTTCATGGACAATAATTTTCTACAACTAAATGACTGTTGCACGTCAATGATTGATGGGTTAAAGAGATAATGTGTATGAAATGGAATGCATGCTTATTATAAAAGGTAACGCTGTGTGTCCAAATAGTTTTAACGTATTTCCTGAACTCATGCTGCGCATATTGTACTACAGTTTATTGTATTTTGTCTATAATTCTGCAAACGTGAGAATGATATCATATGTATGCTTTCTAAATATCGTGCTTATAATTGTAATATAATATCACAAAAAACCAAATAGCATAATAATGTACAAACTGTATTTTACTGAAGCACTGAACTATTTCAATCATTTTGATGGTATATATTTGGAAATAAATACTCTGAGTAATAAAGTTCGTTACCAATAAAATCATATAGATATTTTAGTAAATTACCCCATTACTAGTTTATTTACACAATAATATTCATGAAGCAACTGCCTCATTTATTAATATTATTATTGGTAAAACGTTTCATATTACTCTGTTGCTCTGCAGAAGAGAGATATGGCCTAAAAATTAAAAGGATAATATACTAATGATTTGGGTTTTTATTGTAAGCTTTTCTGACAGCTTGATATAACAATACAAAAATATGATTACAGGAATTTCCAATGGTACACGCGCTTGGAGAACGATGGAGGTCAGCCTTTTGCAGAGCAATAGAACAAACTGATTTTGTTCTGCTGTACTTGCCCCAAAGATACCAAAAAGTGTTCATGAACCACTTTGAAAATGATGCCATTTCTGTGATTTAGTGCCTTTATCTTGATGCGTTAATGGATGCTGGTTTCGCTTCAATCAGGTATCTTTCAAGATTGATGAAAAAAATATGAAAATGCGCTACAAATGAGACACTATTTAGTATAGCTGCATTAAATATTAATACTTATGTATGTTACAGATCTGATGGCGGCACTAGCGAAAGTCCGTTACCTGTGGAGGAAGGAGAGGCCAATGGCCCATCCCATAGTCCACGGAATAGACACAGTCATAGCCATTCATATGTTAATACTCCCCATACATCACATAGTCATCGACATGATAAACCAAAGCAGCTAGTAAAATATGGAGAATTAGTTATTCTTGGGTGAGCCTAGTTGATGTATCTATATTTAATAAGTTAACTTATATTTGTTGAAGCAGGGAAGGATGGTAAGATAGCTATTTATATACAATAAGTTCTGAATAATGTATGTATAATAATATTATCTAATGATGTGCATACAAAAGCATTTATGGTACAAACATGAATTGAATTTTTTACCACGTCTTTGTTTTAATTTTGTGTGGTAATCTCCTTCAATGAGATTACATAGATGCATCAATATACTGTTGTTATTTCTACAATGATAAAAATTTGTTGCAGATATAATGGACATCTCCCGCCTGGAGACCGGGGAAGAAGACGAAGTAAATTTATACTGTTTAAACGGCCAGTGCCAAATGGCGTCAAGCGTAGTAAACATTATGTTGTCAAGACGCCTCACAGTTCACAGGCCATTCTTAACACAAAACAACACTCAATTTCGTACACCCTTTCTAGGACACAGGCGGTTATAGTTGAATATACAGAGGACGAAGAGACTGATATGTTTCAAGTTAGTAACATGCTGATAATAGTTAACCCTTTGCGGACGGGACGGTTCGAAGTCAATCGTTTCAAGGGGCCGAGCTACTGCTGCGATAGTCATTTAAAAATGCTTTCATACATTTTTGCTTACAATAAGGCGCTATTCAAGGCGTTTAATAGGACTCATAAATGAGTCTTTCGGCTCTATCAGTTGTTTTCGCCAAACGCATATATGAGTTTCTCGGCCAAATTGATGGTTTATGCAGAACGCATATATGCGATCGTAGTCCGCAAAAGGTTAAGTCGTATCTTATGTAAAATATGTGGGCGTTTTGGGTAAATAATGCAAGCAATACATTTTTTCTTAGCTCAACAGTTTTCCTTTTATCTTACAGATTGGTCGGTCATCTGAATCACCCATCGACTTTGTCGTTATGGATACATGTCCAGGCGGTAATGAAAGCGGATCACCTAACGAAGCTCGTGTAGCTCAATCTACCATTAGTAGGTTTGCTTGCAGAATTCTTGCAGATCGGAAGGATCCACAGATTGCGCGGATTTACGCGGCAGGCTTTGATAGTTCTAGAAATATCTTTTTAGGGGTAAGATTCTCAAAGGTCTTGGTTAATGAAAAAATAAATGCCATTTTGTAATTTTTCATCAAATGTTATCAACACCATATGTCTATTTTTTTTTTTGAGCAGGAAAAAGCAACAAAGTGGCAAGAAAATCATGAAATCGATGGACTTACAACGAACGGTGTCTTAATAATGCATCCACGAGGACAATTTTGTGGTGGCGAAGCGCAATGTGGGTTTTGGCGAGAAGTCAGTGTAGGCGGGGGAGTGTTTTCTCTGAGAGAAAGTCGAAGCGCACCGCAGAAAGGAAACGTTGTGGAAGATGAAAGTAACATTCTTCAAGACGGCACTCTAATTGATCTCTGCGGCGCTACTCTGCTTTGGAGGTCTGCTGAAGGTCTTGCAAAGTCTCCGGTGCGAAAAATATATATTATTTGTCATTAATTTCAATAAGTGATGTGTAATGTATTTAAAATTAAAAAGAAGAAACATTAAGGTCAGTTCTTTTTTTAGACAAGGCACGATCTTGAAGAATTAATAGATGCTATAAATGCTGGCCGACCACAATGTCCTGTCGGTTTGAACACGTTGGTGATACCGCGAAAAGCAGCTTCTGACTCTGCCCAACAGCAACCGTACGTTTATTTGAAGTGTGGCCATGTGCAGGGCCATCATGACTGGGGCCAAGAGAAAGATAAAGTGACGAGAAGGTGTCCAATGTGTCTAATAGCAGGCGCAGTGGTGAAACTTACGATGGGAATTGAGCCTGCTTTTTACGTTGATTGTGGCCCACCTACTTATGCATTTAGTCCTTGTGGACATATGGCTACGGAAAAAACCGTCAAGTTAGTATTATATATATAGTAAGGCATAATAAGTCATTAACTATTTGTTTTCTTTACTTAAATGGTTCTGATTTGTATTTCAAATGATTTTTATCAATAACGTTTAATTATTTATACTTTCTATGCAGACTGAGATCACAATAGGGCTTTCGTTACAGGTACTGGGAGAAAGTGGCGATACCTCACGGTACAAATGGCTACATTGCAATCTGCCCATTTTGTGCAGTCGCTCTTGAAGGATCACCGGGATATGTAAAACTCATTTTTCAGGATAACGTCGATTAAAGCATACCTTGATACCAGTATGCAAAAAATTACGTAGAAATGACTATAGCACGTAAAATACACGAGACTTGTTATGAGGGTGTTGTGATGATCGTAATATCGATGCGTGTATAAAAACTGCATCCTTAATGTACATGAACGGATAATATTTGTCAAATTGGGCAATTTGTTTCTTTAGCTCGTGATCATGGTTAAGACTTTCTCGCTTTTGTAAGAGAACGGGGTAAATAAACATGCGAAATGGAAGGAAATATTTTCTAGAACACGAAAATAACTAGTCTCATAACGCAGTAACGAATATTGATAATTGCAAATGGAATAAACGGTGATAATAATTGCATGCTCGCGTCTTTTTTTATCTGGCTATATTTGTCTATTTTAATACGATGAGCAGAGAGAGAGAACGAATTCCTGCGGGTTCCGTTCGTTTTCATCAGATAAAAGAAATTTAGATACTTATGCACAGTGTATTTATGCAACAGCAATAAGGAACAGTATTTCCTTGACAAAGCTGCCATTGGTTTGAGCTTTGATAGACAGCGATCGAAGCATTGTTTATCCGTTGCTGAATAATTAAGCAACGGAAAAAGGTATTGTAATTACATTTCTACATAGAATCGATGAAATAAAAAGTACGCATTGAGAGTAAATAAGATTTGACAACATTGAATAAGATTACTTTCAGGGTTGATTTTTGAATTTCACCCAGAATAGCGTCATACTGTGCCATAAAACGTTTTTATATTATTATCATTCATTCAAAATAGCCCATTTTCGCTTGATGACCAAACTTTTTTCCACTTTATGTGTTATGCGCTCCATTTCAATTCAATTTGCAAAATTTCTTTAGGTTGTTCTTTCTACTTTCTTTCGTCTTGTTTTACATGAGCTTACGTACCGAATATTTGTAACCACTGCGCAGCTTTACAAAAACAATTGTCTTCTGGTTTCTTTCGTACAGTATTCCATAATTAGTACTACTTTTCAATCAAATTTTTAATTAACGTGATTTTTATATGGGACATCACTATAGCGAATACTTCGCCGTTAGTTTAAAGGATGACGGATCATACTGATGAACGTGCATTGTGTATCATTTCGAACAGAAATGATTTAGTCATATTAGGTAGAAATTAATGTTTTATTTGTCAACGCGTGAGCAGAAGTTTCTTCTGCGTAATGCGTTGATTACGTTTACTTAGTGTATGCGAAGAGGGTAGTTTGCTTTCAAGAGTTTTCGAGATTGTGTATCTTTCGTTCCTTGTCATGTCTTCTATAGATTATTCTAAACTTGTTCTGGACATCAATTGAAGAAGCTTTGTAGCAGTTTAAATGCTTTCTTCGCATGTACCTGTTTTCCAGTCCATAAATTGTCTTCATATTTCGTAGAACTGCAGAAACGGCGGATACTCAGTTGTTCCACCACAGAATACAAGTATTGAATAATAATTTGGATAACAATCTAGTGGTATCCAAAACAACATTTAATCATAATGTACATGTTACATAAAATATTTTGTATGATATACTCGAAACATTCGTTATGGCTTATATGATTATTTTTGTCGTTTTATTGAATATCAAATCATTCTCTCTTTTCCTGTCTCGCAAACCTTCTTCCCTATTAAATCAAATAAAATTACGTGATTGTAGTTTTTGTATAGATAATATTAATTAATATCTGAATTTATTCTTTTATTTTATTGTCAAAGATCAGTTAATAGTAAATTGTCAATAACATTTATCTGATTGGTGAAACTGTGGATGTTTATTCCAATGAATATTTTTACTGAAAATACATAGCTTACACATTCTACATGAACGTAGAATTAAAATCAAAATTCGATTTAATGTAGAAATCAACTGTTTGGGATATTTTAAATAATATATGTACCTACGCATGTGTAGCGTACAAATTACACGCATATTTGACTATAATACCAGTATTATAACGTGCTTTCAGAATGAAATACAATAGTTTTTGTTTCCTATTACCTATTTACAGTTTTTTTCGCATATATTCTTCGTATATATATGTTATTGCATAAACATCCACGGTTTAGGAATAAGTATTTACATATTTTTAATCGGATATGAGAGTGTAAAGATTCTTCCAGATGTTTGGAGCATTGATACCTTTGTGAACAGAATAATTTGTTTGCGTACGTATCGAATACAATGTGCACAATGCAACGTTTTGCGTTATTGTAATCATTCGATTGCTAAGAACGGTAAACGAAATCGTAAGGCATCCTAACAGAATAGTCGTGCTTAGAGTAGATTTATTTAAAGGTTTTGAACGATTTAGAAGGTGTCATTGTTAATTGGCATCTGAAGGTATTTGCAAATGACAAAAATGATATAGTCGGTACTAACCCAATTTTTCATTTGGATCAAACTTGAACTTAATGCTATTGAGACTGTTGCTGTGTGCCTTCATAAATCGCCAATAATATTTTACCGTTCTCTTCCATCAATCAATACCGTATTAACATGGTCACTTCTTACGTCAGTTACAATTAGAAAATATTTTTTTTACTCCGCTTTTGCTGCAAGCACCCGTACAATAAACTTTATCAACTTATAGGCAATACTAATTAACGGCTTAATGGAATATTTCCATTTATTAACAAATAAAGAATACTCGTCTATACAGAACCGCAAGGATCGAACAAAGTCTAAAAAATTACGTTTGAAATATGGAGTACGAACGGATGTAAGTTATAAAAAATGTAGTGAAATAAGTGTATAGCGTGATTGTCAGAAGGAATACAAGAAATGAAGATTGTATAAACAATGGAAAAGAGGGAGGAAAGATGGTTAAACTGATTCGTAGTTCTGAAAATTGGGACAGCATTTTTAGTAACGATTCATTGATTGCGATAACACTTGTATTATTTACGTTTGATTGTCAAACGGTTGTGAATTTGTGATGTATTGAACGCAATCTACTGGCCCCTCTACACAACTCTTTTACCCTTCTCTCAAACAGGCATGCGTTCCTTTTTGACTCACTTCTCTGATAGAGTTTAAATTATATAATTCATCAGTTGTTAACTGAAACTCAATATAGAAGTTTTGTTCTGTATTAAACGTCTACTTCACTCTCTTTGCAATTCAAAGCCGTCAAGATCCGTTACTGTATTATAAGTTAGGAAAATGTTTTCAATTTATCAGACGGAATTGATAATTGATACGTTTACTTATTTATAATTGTGGCGCGTTTGACCCGGAATCGTCGAGTAACCGATATTTACTAAATTCAACTATGTCATGAGCTAAATCTGAAACAGTCTGCGCAATGATAAATGAACAAGGGGAATGAAGCAAAGACATTCAAGCAAAATGGCAAGCATCTAAGGGGAATTGGCCGCGACAGAAAAGCAACCTGGATTTTTACGAGTTTCAGTTTTCTCTCATTTAAGAGTATTTTTTGCTCTTAAGCCCCTCTTTGCTTATTACACTGTGTGCACTGGTCTCGAGATGGCTAAAGTGGTTCGCTGCTAATTAACTACGTTATTTTTTACAACTCTTTTACCCTCTCCCCCCTTTCTCTCTCTGTTCCTCTCTCCCCATCCCACCATCTCTCTCCCTCTCTTTCGTTTCTCCCACTTGCTGCGATTGCACCATCCATCTCACGTCTGGCCGTTTTCAACTTCTTTCCCTTTGCACACTCTCTTCGCATTTGCAATAGGCTTCAATTATTCCGTGGCTTGAATGTATACGGACTGTATGTACGTTATATGTACACCTTTACAAATTATGAAAAAGAGAAAAATTATGCGCTTCTCGTCCGCGAAAAGAGAATGTGCTGCACGCTCGATGAGTACCTTGTATTTATTTTTTGCATTTACATTTCTGTATATTTAGGCAAGCGTGGGTGTGCGTGAGAATTTTTCGGATGTGGAATAAAATTTTTAAGCAACCTGTGTGTTTTGTTACCGGCCATTTGGCTGGTGGAACATGCGTTTTCAAATATGACGTGGAAATGTCATAAGCATTGCCATAATTGTTTTCATGAAATTAAATTGTTGTGTACAGTTTGCATTGATACGCCGACTCATAGATAGATATACTCTTTGCTAAGTAGGTACAGTTATGTAGAACTATAGGAAATACTTTCATTTTACGACTTCGGATTCCTCCGAATCTAATTGCATTATAAAATTATAAGTAAACCCATTGTTTTCGGTATCGGTATGCGTTTTAAATTCACTTTCTGAGAGATGTCACAATAATCCAAACGATGTATTAATGTACTCAAAAACAGTATTCAAGCGAATTTTGTAACCAACACGTCGTGTATTTACAATAGTAAACTTTTATAAAAACTTACAATGAGTGTTTTCTTTTAGTACTGTCATTTTCGTCCATATCGTCGAAATGTATTTCTCATACCTTCTACGTAAAGTAACTGAGAATGGGATGCGGAATAGTCCGTTGACAATAATTGACTCAATTGCAATAACAAGATGGTAACAGTGGAAGAATAATCAATTTATGATCATTGAACATTTGTGACATATTTAATAATCGATTTGAAAATTCTACAACACAAAATGTATTGGATCTGTATGTACGTATGTGTAGTCTATTGATTTTGCACTTTAAAAAGTCACATGCACATAAGAGACATTAACGATTCATTTCGTTGCTTCAGCATGTGATTATCTACTGGAGCCACTAAAACACTGTTAAATGAAACATGACGGCATCTTTGCTCAGTACAATGATAACAACGAAAGCACATCTTTCTGCAAACAAAGTTTGTCAGATATTTTTGTTTTGGCTTGAAGCTATACTACAATGATACTATACAGCAACAGTTTTGGTGCCTGCTTTTCTTGAATAACTGAAAAGTCCTGAAACTATCGGTCTATGTCTTAAACAAAGTGATAAGTACAGTTCCTCAATTTGGCGACATAATTGCGATAACAACCTCGAAAATGATTTTTGCCATACGAAAACATCTAATACATAGCGCCGTTGGATGTGAATGTTGATTTTGTACATTGGGCAAAGGAGACGAGGGTGTTCGTTGACACGTATACATACGTACAATCGTACGCAAACGACAAGGTGCATTGAATCGACGAGTATCATGCAGTTGACAGCTAGAGCTAATTGAATCTTGACTCTATCTGTCGACTCGACCCGAGATTCACTGAGTTGCTGACGTTGCGGCCACGAATTGCGTTTCTGTTCGATAGAATCGTTTCCGCGGGAGGATTCTATTTCCTCTCCTCACGCCCGTCTCCGCTACGGCACCAATTTACCAGGACTTTATTGGCAGCGACTTCCACGGCAATGGGGTTTTCGAATTCTGTCTTCTATTTTCCAATCTTCGTCTCCCTTTTTCTTTAATTGCATATATCGATTTGTTGCTTATACTGTGGCACCATCGCGAAAATGATTACTGAGAAAATAAAGATCCGTGAAGTAAAGAGTAACAATTCTATTTTTCCTAAGTCGACAGGACCTTTACGTTCAACAATTAGGAATGTAACACATGGCAAATTATGTCAATTTTCCGCACGATACCTTGATTGTGCCTCCATCAAAGCAGGTACATTCAATAGATGATTCTGTAAAAAGGTAATTAACACGTGTTCATTGCATGCACAAAAGTACTTAGGTACAAATATAAGAAGCGTTACACAAAATTGTGTTACAAATATAAGAAGCGTTACACAAAAATAATAAAGTGTTTGTGTCTTCCAAACCTACCATTTTAATTAAACTCAGAAACACAAACAAAAGGATACATGTGTAACTAATGACACTAAACGGAAAGTAGTCTACACAGGTGAGGTAAATAAAGTAGAAGGCAGGGGGAGGAAGCGGAAGGGAAAGACGATTGGAAGAAGATAGATCAATGAAGGATTCTTCTCTTAACCAACGAGAACTTCTCATCGGCTTCTATAATCCGTACGATTCATTATCGCCCAATTCTGTACTCGGGGATCGTTGCCTCGATTGTGCAATCAAGATGGCATCGGGAAAGGCATCTCTCGCCTTCAACTCAAACTACCAACAAGTATTTCAATAACCGCACCAATATATTCCAATCGACCCTATAAACGTGTGTGCGGTTATATTGAATTCTCTTCCCTCGCCCTCTTTGACGTACGTTCACGCACACTCGCTTACTCATCCCCCCTCTCCCACCCACCCTCCCTTCCCCGCCCGTTCTCCGTCTCTACCAGCGTCTCCTTCCCGCGCACCTTGAATGCACATTCAATCGGCTTTTGAATCTCAACGTATACAAGTGCTTTTCTATAAGTTTTACAGATCCCGAACGTATGCGTACGTGCCATAATAAGATACTCTATTTCGTTGCTCATTTGGCGAGGATAAAATTGTATTGTGAATGTATATGTCTGTGATCATTTGGAAGCACGCATAATTTTGTTTTAAGGACTTTCCATAAATATACTCATATTTTAGATTTATTATTTGAGTCGTGTTATTCTTTCGAAACTGGTTGGTTTTACGCAAAATGTTGACAATGTTTGTCGAAGCTCAGATGTAATAAGAGCTTACGTACCTGAATATGGCGAGGAGATCTAACTGTTATGTACGTCAATGGGAATCTTCTTTCTTACCTCCGATTTTTTGTGTCTCGTGACCAGAATACATCGGCGCATAAATTGTGCCTAACCGATTATTGTGCATATATACCTATGTCATAGATCAGTCAGCCAGATTTCCACATCCAGATTTAATTGAGCGGCACATCCCCGTTTCTATCTCTTGATAAAAACGAGTCGGAATAAGCACGAATAGACTGGTTGAATTTCAAACAACGCACAATGGAGACGTACCGTTCTGAATGAACAGTGAATATCCGACCATAAAATGTTCGAAATCGAGTGTGGGGCACAAAGGAAAGCCAGATAGACGTACATCACAAAAGCTGTTCATGAAACTTAAAGAGCGTTTATTAATTAAATATCGTTGCGGAAAATCAAATGCCTATGTAATATATACCTACAACCATATAAGAACGCTATCCTGACATTACATTGCCTTACAATGTTCAATTAGTTAATCGAACAAATCATAAAGAAAAACAGAATTATGATCTAATTTGTTTATCTGAACATAATGTGTAACAAAACATTTGTACAATAAAGCTACTTCAGATTCAATAATTTAAAAGTAATAAACACGTCGTATATCTTTATACTCGTCCTTTATTCTGTTTCGCTTAAGCATCTAATATTTTACGATTTTATTTTATTCTTCTTCCTTACCCCATTGACATTTTTTTTTCACTGCAACCAATAAATGTTTCAATTAACTTTTCAGAAAAATATATTGCGAATGAGTACTTCAAAAAAGTTCAATATTAATGCTTTATCCAACTACACATTACATACTCATTTTAGTCTATATGATTATCTAGCTCAATACCGTAACACGTAAGTAAATATTAACCTACTACAAGCCGAGTAATAGGGTTATTTAACTTGAACCGCCCCTTCTTCATCTTCTAACTCGCCCGAAAACGTCAAACGTTACATTACATTGTCAGGAAAAGCCCAGACTTTGTTCGGAAGTAATATAAGAGTGGGATCATTCTTCCTTTACCTTTATTCAATTATTGGTTTGAAAGGAGCCTTAAATCTCGTACGATGCATGCAGCCAGTGTTTGTTTCGCATCTTTTGTACCTGATTGTCCGCATCGTTTCACCATCGATCAATGGCCAACAATAGCCGTCTCACGACACATTGTGCAATTCAGAATGAAGGGGCGTAGAAAGGTCAAATTCGGGGTAATTATCTGAGGACCGGGTCGCAGGATGCGTCTCATCGCATGCTTCTTTTCTACCTAGCGTATCGTTAATAGACGGGAGACGGATCGTTTCCCGCTCTCACAACGGCGGAAGGACTCGAGGATACATATTCGGCGTGTTTAAGACAGGAGAGTGCCGAGAAGGACGGAGGGGAATGGATGAATAGAGAGAGGGGGAGGGGGGCGGGGGGGGGGGGGACCTTTCGACGGATGGACCGAGATCGACTGATGCCCGCAATAGCGATATCTCGTTACATCGCAATCGTAGTACAATCGATCGTCAAGTTGTAGCACGACGCAAATTGCTGGGCGTGGTGAGAACAGTCGGTGAAATCGGAGAGGTCGAAAGACAATGACGAATTTGCTCGCAGTACAATCACGAACAAGAAATTCGAGATTTTTCTTCTTTTTCAATGGCAAATAGTGCCCCTCTTACCTACGATTCTTCCCGCTACTTCTTCATTCTCTTCTGCTGTTTTACGTTCTGCACGAACGGTACGGCCGCGTGTTTATTCCTGATGAATGAAATGATTCTATTGACGAATAAAATGACTCTGTTGGAATATCCACCGGTTCGATTCAACATATTTGTCGACTTTTCATTCGTTATGCAGTTTGATTTTTGTATTTTGATTCAACGCTCAACACGCCTCTCTCAACACTACAAACGTCAACTGATATCAATAAGACCATTTTGATCAAAATATAAATAGAAATCGGCGGTAGTTCTAATGTTAATTTACTCTCGCCGAAATAGCCAAACAGAAAAGTGTACTTAGGTCTGGTAAGATTATCAAAAACTATTGTTTTATCACAATGCAAGTTTTAATATGCTAAACACGATTTCCGTATTGTTTCATAAATATTTTACTTTACATTTTGCCTTGTCTCTGTGCGCACACCAATATTCCTGCGCATATGCTTATACGGAAGAGTGTACCTAATATGTATTTGACAGAACAATAGTAGATAGATAGACATCCATGCATTCCCTTTATCCTTTCTCTTTTCTACCTTCCTTTCTACATCTCGTAACAAAAGCGGCCCTCGATCATCGTCCACTAGCCGTCAACGTATTCCGAATTTCGCACGACTGCCTTGCACACGTAGTGATCGTAGTGATTGTCTGTATGACGTTCAGCTCTGACGAACCGTGTTCAACACTCGCATAAATTTCCAAACGTCTTTGAACATCTTTGGATTAAGAGTTAGTTTTTTAAAAACGCGCTACGTTTTCGAAAATGTGCATTCATTATAATGAGCATAGTGACTTCTCTAGTCTTTTGCCGGCTGTAAAAAAAAAAGGTATTTAAAATCAAAAATGTATAAAAATGGTAAAAATTTAAATGTGTTTAAGAAAAGATAAAAGAAGCCGAGAGCTGCAAAAAAACTGAGTTTTTTTTAAAGCAAAATCTAACTGACAGTTTTTGATATTCCATTATTACGTCGATGGAGGACACACTAGTTTGTGTACAAAGCATTCGTTTGACAAGTTTGAATTGGTACTGATTGGTATTGTCTAAGTCGCTGCGATTATTCTGATCAACACTCTTTACGTAACAGATGCATCAAAAATAATAATTACTTTCCTTTGAAAATCTTCTTATATAATAATTTAGAATGTAAGTACTTATACACATTGAAAACTTTGGATTGCAACGACACATACTCAACATTATTTTCGCGTTTCTCATTCTTCCTGATGAGACAGCGGATTCTTTCGTCGTACTTCATTATTTTCACCTTTTATCGTCTAGTCAAAGAAAGTATGAGAAAGTAGTCTCAGCAGTTACGGCAATATATATAATATAGGAAGTAATCCAGAACAATATATATAGGATGGCAGAAAGGAGAGGCAAAGCGAACAAAACACTGTCGGGGCGTCGCTTCGCAAACAGGGCAGCCACTAACGACGAGAGCGTGAGAGAAGAAGAGAGAGAAAACTAAAACTTGGAACAAAAGTCCTCACTTTTGTTCAGCCGAAAGTTTTTCGAATTATGGCCATAATAGAGAGAAAGACGGTGAAAAGAGGATGGCGTGAGGACCTCCTGTGAATTATGCCTCGCCAAGGTTTCAGATTAAATTATTAAACTTTTTGGTTCTAAGGCTGGGGTGGCCAAGAGGGAGACAGAAAAAAAAACGCAAAGAGTACCGGAAGGGTGAGGGCTATTTCACTCTCGCAACGACCTTGCATTGTAATTAAGTGGTTTTTCTAATGAAGATTAATTCAGCAATTAGTAATGCAGATACACCTTTTTTAGCTTCGTTGTATTTTGATACGATATTAAATAATAGAGTTATATCTTCGAATTTGGTCGATTGCAGTAGCGTGTTTTGTTCGAGCAACGGTTGCCCATACGTTCGCGCGTGAAGGGGAAAAACGTTTCGATAAGTTACCAAAAAGCGGCTAAATTGCTGGTAACGAGCCACGGTTCAGTCTTGAGTCGAATTATCCATGGAAGAGATTAAAAGCTGCCACTTGTGAGTCGGGCAATACCACCCTCTTGTGTTTCAACTCTCTCCTTCCCTCCCTCTCCCACGCTATCTCTCCATTTCTATCTCTATCCGTCTATCTATCTCCTTTACTTTCTCATCCGACCCCCCTTCTCTGCCTGTGTGTGTCTCTCCCTAGCCCTTCACGGCCACAATAGAGAGCGGGAAGCCTCCTTCTGCGGACCACACAATGGATATAGTATATCAAACAAATTCGACCTCGCAGAATTATTGGCCATGATAATCCGACGTTACCTACTATGGACAATAGTTTCGCCATGGGCAGTGGCACGTGACCCATACAACGACAAGGGGGCAGGCAAACCGCAATGATAATTGAGCCGCAAACTGCGGAGGTAAAATGTCTGATTTTCCCGTCGGGTAATAACCGTTTAATTGACAGAATATTTTTAGTAATTTTCTATTAAAGCGAGTTTGAAAGATCGTACGCGTTGATAAGCAAGCTTTGTTCTACGCAAAGCGTGTGATCAACGTGTATGGGCAATTAGAATGTTTCGGTATTGGGTAAATATTCTGGGGTTAATAAATGTTGTATTTAAATAGGTACCCGCGAAAAAGAATGTGTAACGGTGCGAGTTGTTATGCTTGTTTTGTGTTCTCGGACCATGTTAATGATATTATTTGCAAGTAATGTAACTGACTGTCATACAGTGGTAACTTTAAATTATAGGAATTGGTACAAAATGGCGTTAGCCGGCCGTACGGGTAACGTTAAACTATAGAATGATGAATCAATGTGGGTGGAAATAATGATAGCGATTATATACACCGTGCAACGATCGACGTATTCTTCAGGCCAAGATGTCCGTGATAAGCGGACACGGACAACTCGAAAGAAAGAAGAATGCGCGCAAGCGCATACACACGGAACGTGGGCGTAACCCGGAATAATTTGCATGAAAATTTTTATCGAGCACAACCGAAGGGGGCAATATACACCAGACGCATTTAAGATCGCACGCCGAATAATAATAGCTATAAGAACGGGATGGTAATGCCCGAACGGGTAATACACTGCACAACAAACGAGCGAAAGAAGGGGAGAGTGAAAAAAGGAGAGGGTGGTAGAAGAGACAGATAGAAGGAGAAAGAGTCCTGAATCGGCTGTTTACCGGGCGGCTTATATTTTTCACGTAGCTACCGTCGTTTGGCAAGTGAGTGCACAGTGCCGCGGAAGTCGAGCCCGCCAAGTTGCGAGGATCCACCCTTATCGTGCTTAGGGCACACTGGAAAAGAAAATATGACACCGCACACTCTCGGCTCGACCCCAGCGTTCTTATATAGCTTCTCTTTTTCCCTGTTCACTTTTTCCTTTATCGTTGTCTTATGTTAATATTACGATTCGTTCTCGAGCGAACAGCGAGCCTGGACTGAATTACGACTAAAGCAGATCTTCGAATATATTTCTCCGCCAAATAAAATCGTGCCAACGTCACTCGGCGACGTATCGTCCGACAGTTTCAGGTACTCGCGTGCAAGGCGAATTAGACAAGTGGGGGTCAGGGACTGTATCTCGAACCTGAGAGAGACCGGCGGATGCCGATGCGACAAACGTTGAATTCCGATTCCGATGTACCTGTAACACTGGCCGAGCGGAAATTTAAAATGATGTTCCCTTTGCCCTGGCAGCCGGTGAATGGGCGGACGATAAAAATCGAGCCAGACAAATTTGTTCTAGGCAATTCGCTCGCGGATCAATGACTGCCAGCCTCGACCGTTCTTGTAAACTAGGATATCATGCTGTTCGTGAATGGGCCTGCCTGATTGTGTGGAAGGGTCGCTGACTACTTGAAAAAGACGCTCGTCTTAAACGAGTCAATCAGAATGGAAACGAGGGTACATGTACTCGTGCACGCCTGGTTAGTACGCGGTTAGCGCACGCACATGCAACAGCACCGCCGAATGACATTGGCTCGATACACACACTCTTACGTAAACGTATGTGTGCCCGCACCCATCTACATTTCGCGTACGTATCTACCGTATTGAGTAGGTACATAGAGCTCTCGAGCTGCCTTCTAGAATCCCGCTGCGTGGCATTATTAACCCTTGGCAAAAACGTATTTAAGAGTTTAGTGGAACTGAAAAAAGAAATTCGTAGAAAAATCGCGGCAAGGGCGGCTAGATGGAAGGAGAATTACGCGCGACTCGCACCCCGCTGCCATGCCGCGTTCCTTTTAACGTAGCCATAGAAAACAATCGTGACAATGGATCCCGGGGTGTTCTTATTTATTATTATACTTCCTGTGACACCACGCGGATGAATGAAAAGGTGCAGTTAGGTAGCGAGGAAAGAAAGAGAACGACTAGGATGGGGAGAAGAAGAGGGAGAGGATGGTGAGGCGGGGTAGAGGGGAAGGGGGGTGGAAAAAGGTTGATAGGGGGCGAGGGGTAAGGAGAAAAGGAGTGGTGGGACGTGCCAGTCTTGTGTGTAATTCATTCGTGTTTGTTAAACCGTACGTGAAACAGCGTACGCAATTTTCAAAGGGACGAATCGTGGGGAAGAAGGGAGTACAGCCGAATGAGAAAAATTTCATTTGTCTGCGATGGAACACTAGTAGCCCTTCTCGGTTTTCAAATCGTTGCGGTTAGTTACACCTAGCTCTGTAAAGCAAAGTTCTTTGACCAATTCGGTTAGCTTCTCTGATCGTGGGGCAAGTTTAAACGATGTCGATGTCCTTTAGCTAGGAGCATGATGGGAAGGAATGATAATGTAGAATGTTTCTAAGTAGATATAATTTAACCTGATCGATATAATGTAGCAGTTGTAAAGCGCGTTTTTTTTTGCGCACTTTATATGTCGTTTTTTTTTAATAAAGCAGGACTTTTTTAAGAAAGCAACTGCTTTTATGAAACGAGCATGATATCGAAACGTTAGTTTATGCAAATAGGTAAACATCACAATTAACAGTGTGGGTACAATTGTTGATCAGAATACTGGTGAATCAAATCATGGTTTAGGCAATCGATTATAGTCAAATTTTTTCACGAAGTATTCAGTTACATTACCCTTTTGTAATAAATTAGGTGTAGAAGAAACAATGAGAATGTGCAATTTGTGAATAAGTTTGCTATGAGTCAAATATCTGAACAGTTCGAAAATAACCGTTAATCGTATGTAAGGATACGATCATCAAGATTGATGGAATCGCAGTGTAAAGCAAGTAAAACAAACTGGCACAATCTGATCGAAACCTTCTATTCTATCAAAGACCCCGTTAATGAGAAGGCGACCGCTTACGATCTTCGCGTTTGAATACTTTTATGCGGGTCTCATTCACTTACAGTGTCCACAGAATCGTCAGCACTGCGAAGAAAGGAACTCTGGTCTTACTTCCCTTTGTTGGTTCATTCAAGTCTTCTCTTTGTACAACTCGTGTCCGATGCAAGAGAGTAAAAGGGCGTGTCAACCTTTGCGATTCAGTCCAGTGTTAACGATCGCAAATTTTTTTAACAGTGAACGTTATCAGTAATTCCATGCTTCTCTTGAAGAACAAAATATATTCAAACTAAAGCATTACGATTCTTGAACAACAATAAAAAAAATGGGTTTACATCAGGAAGCAAATGTTCATTTACCTAGATAGATTACATCTAGTAGGGTATTACGCCTGTAGGTATGATATTTGTACTTTTATCTCAGAAAAGTTCTTTCCCATCACCGAACGACGCAGGGCGGGCGATATGTTTTCGACTGCTCCGCAACCATATTCGCATTTCGACAAATCAGGAAGTGAAAAGGCAGATATATGTACGTACCGTGGCACGTTGGGACGGATGGGAATCGGCGGAACGGTGTTAGTATTGGTAGGTACTCATACCAAAGCGTTTATGGCATACGGCGGGTCAAATCTGGCAGCGGCCGTCATGAAATCCAGTCGAGTACACTCCATCCTGGCCACGTCTGCCACTGATTAACATTAACTCGCGAAAAAGTTATAACAAATCGAATCCGCGGACAATCCCGCACTCGTTGACATAGTTTTATTTCGATTTCTTCCCGTGCCGGTTTTGCCGAGCACGCGAACGGTCCCGATTCAAAAATGTGATCGATCTAAGTCGACGTGCGCGTCGCTTTTCAGCGATGAAAAGACGAAAGGGTCGAACGACTTTTGAGGGGAGTCGCCAGGCGATATCGGTCGGCTCCTGACAAATTCTCTCGCTCAGGGGCAGTTAATTCCAAAGCGATTAGGCGCACGCGTTGGGGGTAAAGGTGTCGACCTGCAATTGACAACGGCTCGAGGGTCACAATCGCCAGACAAGATCGCGAGAAGGGTGGCAACGAACGGTGAGCGGGGGAGGCGAAAAATTAAATTAAATTGTTCGCCGATCAGTAAGCCCCGAAGTACATATTGGCGTGATCCCGGATTAAGATTAGACTGGGTTGCGGATGCCAGGAGAACAATTCGCGACATATACCTACTTTTTTCCATCACGGGAACCGTTCATTAACAGCTAATATCTCCTGTTAAATGCTCGGAGTTCCTAAAATAGGATGCTTATCAGGAAAATAGCTAAAGGAGTGTAACAATTACCTATTTGACGCACTTTTCGTCGGACGAATACGAGGCGCTGACATATTTCGTGCCGCTTCTCACGCACTCCCCCCAGTTATAAAAAGCAATTTTAATACCGCCGAATAATGGGAGGAAGATGAGATAGGTGCGGCGGAGAAGAAGAAGGAGTATCAGCGTGAATCATGGCAGGAGGGTAAGGGGCTGCCAATATACAGGGTGGAGAAGGGATAGGAAGCAAAAGGAAACCGATAGATGAGAAGGAGGATGAGCTGGGGTAGTTGAAGGATGAAGAAGAAGGGTGTGTCCTGAAAAAGTCAGGAGCCACAAGTTCACTGTAGATCCTGATAGAGAAGTGAGTTTTCGGTTCCCCTGCGGTTACGTGGTTGGTATGCGGAAACGGTATTGAATATTTTTTTCCCCTGAGGAGGCCTTTATTCGTCCTTGTGTGCAGGACAGAATAAAAGCAGTATTTTCAGTAATTGCAAATAACTCCGTTTCAGATTTAACATATTACACAGTACGAAGTGAAAGTATTAGACATTAAAGAAATGCGGTTGCTAAGGATAAATGAGAAAGTTCTTCTGTTTAGTAGATGATTTCACAATGTATAGAGCATACATATAGTTACTTAGCATTAGTTAAAGTTGTGTAAATTTAATACTTAATTTGGAAACGGCGTCCAAGGAATTAAAGACGTTAGTGTCGTAGTAATGTTAATAACGCAGCAACTTCAAATTACATTTCTGACGAGTTATTCAAAATTTGTTCCTCATATTACAATCGCGTAAAACAATTTCCAAAATGGGCTGATGAATTAAATTCGTGTCGTAATGTATAAGAAAGTTGACAATCTTAAGCAAAATTTGTAGTCGGCTAACCATTTGGTGTAGTTAAGGCAGTGCAATAGATTGTTGTTCCTATACATTTCTGTGTTACGCGGTGATAAAAAAATGGCACGTTGCGGGGCGGAAAAGATACAAAGCAATGGTGTGGTACTTGAAGTATTGAATGTTGGCCGCCGGAGAGACAGGCACGATCCAATCAAACGCAGTTGACATTCACTTTATTTTTCCCTGTCTTTTTATTGCAAAATCATTTCATATCGATGCCGTATAAAAACCCTGTCAATACTGTTATAAACTTGAATCTGTTCCCGTCTCTGTATCAAGTGCTTTTAAATGCCAATTAAAATCGTTATCGGAAAAACATAAAACGGGACAAATGGAATCACCTTTCAATCATTTGCCCTTAAATCCGTATACATACAACCACATGCACGCGAATAGGTAAAAGTTATTTACATGTATAACAATTATTATTATTTATACTTGCCGGAGGGTGATAGTTTAATTCCCGTTTAGATTAGATATGCATCTTGTTTTATGACGGACCTAGACATTGCAAATGCCTGAGCGATAATAAAATGAAAATACGTATGAATATGTTTGTTGATAGAGAATCACAAGCTGCATTGAAGTACATTGCTAATTGTAAGTATTTACTCTTACTGACTTTTGTCTTCCAAGCAACAATCACCTTTTGGAAACTTTTCCGGAGGAATGTGGGGGTCTACCGAAAAAGTATAATGTGTAAACAGGAACGATCCCGCCGCACTCATAAGGCACACTGTCTTCTGATCTTTCTGCCACTTCTTGCACGAAGAATTAAAACCGAGAAGGAGAAGGAAAGACGGACGATGAGAGCTGCCTCGGGAGTATCCAATATCGGTACATGCGTCTTGTTATTGTAACACTAATGGATAGACAAACACGGCGGTACTATTGAAACTATGGCGAGTAAAGGTCCTCCAAGGCTAGACGCTTTTCAGAAATTGTCTTTCTACACGCAGACTCGAGTTAATATACGAACACAATGACACCGAACAGATTGCTATACCATACACGGATCTATTCATAAAATTATCGCATTAATCAAGATCTTTTTCTGAAGAAGGTAATAAACGTTGCATAGAAAGAAGTACAAGTAAGTGCTCTTCCAGAAATATAAGTGAAAACAAATTACTCAATCATTCAAAACAATTTATTTCCTACCGTCGTAGGCTTAAAACGAGAATGTGAATACCTGTAGGTACGTAAATATGATCAATAAAAAAATGTACGATGAAAGAGAGTATTCCGTCGGCAGCGTGACACAAACGATACAAGAATGTTTTACAAAAGAAAAATACCTGCTTGATTCGGGTGGTTAAAAACGAATTATGATAGGTTGCGAAAAATGTACAATGAAAAACGTTTAACCAAGGAGAGGAAAGAAGCAATACCCGTTTCAACAATAGAGAGTAAGTAGCTGACAGAAGCAAAACATGAGATGAATAATTATCCAAAGGGTCAGACCCGTAAATGGAAAGTTAAGACAATCGCATAATTTACTCGCATTTCGGAACGATATTTCCTTGGCAGCCGCTGTATTTGTGTCTATATGCGCGCAAAGTTATACACACAGGCACATCTGACACACAGAACTGGGGAGAGAATGTGCAATGTGGTGTGAAACAGATTGGAGATGTCTGCATTTCAATTTAGCGCGTCCATTGTTAGATACTCATATTATTCAGTTGGGAATTGTTTCGTGACCCTCCCCCCTCCCCTCCCCCTCTCTCCGCCGCCTGGTTCCCGCCACTCCCTCCCCCGATGCCGCTACCGCCGCCGCTCGCTTCCCTCCCCTGGGCATGATTTGCACCGATGGTATCCGTAACGGGTTCTGGTCCCGCCTTCGATTTCGCCTCCCTCTTTTTCACCCTCTTGCCGTCTTTGCCTCTGTCTCACTCCCTGTTTCCCTTATTGTCACTCACTTTCTCTCTCCCCGAGCCTTTCACCCCTCGCGTTCTCTTTCGCGCTCTCTAATTTCCCTTCCCCTTACTAACCGACTTAATACCTACTCATATACGACAAACGTTGGAGGAAGAATTTGCCGCATGATACATATTTTAATTTGTCGACGTGAGGATCGTGAGCGGTGAATCTTGGTAATGGAGGAAAGAGTAGTGTCACGAGGATGTTGATGCGTGTATATAAACGCGCTTTATATACTTCGAATAACATTCTTACTGCTGTATTCTTATTTTTGTTTGTTGGCGTTCTAATTATTATTCTTATCATTTTTGGAAAGATTGGTAAAAGTGGGAATCGTGCCAACAGTGAATGTTATGATAAGTGAGAAGAAGATAACATAACAATGAGAAAATTAATCGACAGGAACATTAATATTCATGTTGAACTAACGTCACAGACAATGTTTATAAATATCTGGACGCTTGTGCGTATTATTAAATTGTTACAATTTAACGTATTAGGTCGGCAAGCATTCACCAATCGTCAGCATTGATTCTGTACATCGCCTTCTTGTGAAAGTTACATTCGAGCCGCGGTATTTGTTCAAGCGAGAAAGCGGAAGGTAAACAGAGCCTTGTTTGCTGACGTTCAGCAACACTTTATTCCCCCGACCGGTTCAGGAAAAATATTTAAAAATTTCGTCCTCGATCGGCTTCCACAGATTTTTACCTGTATTTGCATAAAGCATATACGTGCAGCAAGGCATGTCCCTGTGTGAGTAAATAGCCGTTTGAATGTACACAACGTCGATGTAAGTAAAGTAAGTTGACTCTCGATGAAAAAAGAAGCAAATATTGGCAGCAACGGTAGACGAAAATCTTAAGAGCACCCCCTTATCGATGATTTAGGTGGCTTCACTTCTTTTATATGGGGAGAGTATATTCCTGCTCAATGTATCTGGTTTTAATTGCTATTATCTTCATTTCTTTATTCCCTTTTTCTTTCACCCTACTTGCTATTGGATGCAGGGTCGGTACTATTGATTACACGATTATTCCTTCATAATGACCGGACAATATTAGGGGATAAGTTCTTTTACAAATGCAAAAAATATTGTAGTAGCAGAATAATATATATTCTGTAAGTTTTTTTTTGGATTTCTACGCCACATAAAGGTTTCTTGCTTGCAATTCAGTTTTTTAAAAACTATAGGAGAAAAACATGTCTCAATCTATCTTCATAAAAAAAACGTTTACTAATCAAAATAATTTAATCGAACAAGTATCAATAAAAGTAACGAGTATGGCATTTGTCAGCAGTTTGTTATATTCTTGACGTGATATTAAATTGCAAATTAATTCTTATACCTACCAATCAATTTCGTGGCCTTTAACGTTTTTAGGTCAAAAATATAACTTTTAGGCAATAAAAAGTTTTCCTGCAGCTCCTGACCTCGGGAAACTACACAGCGGCCACACTTCGTTTTACTTCCAAAAAGCGCACAAGAACGGATCTTACCAAAGAAGGATACAGTGTCAACAGTGCCACGTTATTTGAGCAAAGACTTGTCAGTTTATCCTGCATCGTATATCCAACCATTTCCTTACATGTTTATTTCGTTCTTTTTCCATACTCACACATGTCAAAGTTAGACAAGAGCATTTCCATTGCACATTTTTCTTTAAACATAATTTCAATCTAAACTCAGAGGTTAACGGACGGTTTGAAGTCAGGAAATCTACTATTAAAAATGTAATAACATATATCTACCCTGCGATGCAAAAAACAAACGGTTAATGAGCATCAGCTCGAAAAGAATGAAACATGTGAACAATCACGTCGTTAACGACGGCAAGCCGTTTCAGTTAAAATTGGCAGAATCCCTTCCTCGATAGGGACTCAGGCTGCTGAAAAATGGGATCGGCGATGTCTGCTATTGAACTCTCTAAACCGTCCGGCTTATTTCCCAGCACGCGCCCTCCGTCGCTACCCTTACGTTACAAATGAATTAATTCCCGACTACGGTAATATCCCTCCGAGCGGGCGGGCTTGTTCTTGGCGCGTTTTAAAACGCGGCTTAAAATTCCAACCTGTAGAAGTGAGCGCACTTCTCGCTGCATGCGACGTGGGGTTGTTGCACTCTGGCCATGGATTAAAGCCAGTCGTTCGGTCCGCGAGAGCGTGTGCGCATAGTCCGCCTATCAATGTGTCCATGTGGGTGCGTGCATGCGCGGGCGCGCGCATGACTCCCAGCGACTCGTGTGCGTGGGTGCGCGTAAAAGAGAGAAAGAGAGGTAGGGAGATGGTTCGAGGGCAGGGGTCGTACCAGGAAGGGGTGCTGCTATTATGCGCCATTATGAATGGTAACCAGTAGCCAAAGGAGGAAACTCCACAGGGTGTCGATATATTGCCACCCCTGGAGCCAACCAGGCAGTCGTGGGTCGTAAATAATAACCGGGCCGCGGCGGCATTATAATGTGGTCCGCGCATTGCCGTGGGTACAAATTGCCAGGGTATATAACGCGAGTCACGTGTTTATCCATCGACCTATCGAATATATACCTTGTACGGCCCAATTGATTATCGGTATTTCATCGATATCATGTACCCGAAGACCGCCAGTCTGCAATACGGTTACCCTTCCGGTTCCCTCCGGAGCTCCTCTCTGCCATCATAGCGGAAAACGCGGGCGCCTCTGTTCAGTGTGCCTACAGAGCGAGTGGGCATAATTACTGGTGCTCTCGACAGATTGGCTGTAGCGAGAAAATTACGAATGAATCGTTTCTTCGTGTTAATCCGCGTTCGTGTTCGCGGATTTGCTTCCTGCATTTCCGATTACCTCCCCGATCGTCTTATAATGGTCTCACGGTAGAAAAGCCTCGCAAGAATAAATGTATTTAATTATGGCAGCAAAACATCATTTTATTGATACCCAATTTGAGCGTTGTATTTCGCATATTAAATAAAACGTTTATAATGGGTTTCGTTCTTGAACTTTTCCTTTTATCAACGGCCAAACGTTAACGTGATTATAAAAGTGTAACCGTTGGTGTGAATTGAAATGTGAATATACCTATAATTTGACTGTACATGTGATTAAGATCGGTCGATCTGGTATATGAATATCGTTTCAACGCAGTTACTTTTGTTACAAAATATTAATAGCATATGATCTCTTAGAATTGAAATTTACGACCATCCAAATGTGACTTTAGTTAATGGCAAAAAGTTGGCAATAACAATTTGTTTTTTTTTAAGCTTTATGGCAAAAATCATAGGTATCATTTAACTATCTGTTTCAAGGATTACACTCTCCTCCCCGGTAAATCCGTATACTACGAGATCAATGCTGTGTAGGTATATGTTGCCCCTTTAAAACATTTTCCTCCCAGCCAATTGCACCAATTTCTTGTGGGAAAATTCAAGGAGTTGGATAATGGTGAAAAATGATAAAACTATGTGGATGTGGAATATCAATATATTGTTTATTGGTTGCATATTCTATCTATACACTCTGCTCGAATAACATATTGTTGCAACTACAAGGAACGACGTTATTTCGAGTCATCGATACACAATCTAAGTATCTTACGAACATTATGTGCTTTTTTTATCGCGCATAGTCTTGTAACGCGTAAGCGTACGCGTGCCTACGCACGCAGATTCATTCTCAAGGAGAACGAAGTGTTGCCATGATGGATTATTCACGCACTATGCGCTTTCGGCGCGGCGTAGTTAACCGTACTTCGTTGGAAAGGGTTGACGAACTACATAGGACTTGGCCATATATTTACAAACGTATCTTCTTGCTATTGGTCATGACATGGACGTATTCTCTAAACGCTTTCTACTCGTACGTATCTACACACGTATAAAGTACAGCTAGATTCTCGGAACGGTCATTTCAAGCATCTTTCAACGCATCGTCATCCAATGTCCATGGATCATTTGCGACACAGTACCGTTAAACGACTGACGGCAGTGTCGTACAAGTTTGCCGAGTTGCGAAGTAACCCCCTGGCTCGTCAGGCCGAGTGGTATTGTCGGTTCGATAACAGAACGCGCTCGCACGAAGAGGAACCGATCTCCTCGACTGAAACATGGCGCCCCGAACGCCTGCCCGTTGGTATTACAACGAAAAGAAAGGAGACGCCAAAATGAAAATCGGCGGAGGACAGAAGGAGGAAACGGAGTAAACCGAACGTGTACAGGCAGCAGATAGTATTTCCGATAAGAAGCGCGTTTGACGTATCAACTGTTGCTGTTGATCGCGGCTGATCGCGAATCACTGCAGATACGACCATACATTCGCGACTCTGTCTTGCTCAGGTCACTCGGAGTAACTGGTCTTGTCGCTGGCGTCGTCCGGACTGGTCTCCCGATAGCTCTCGCCGGTCCCGTTCGTGCGTATGCTCTGACTGGGCGGCTTGATGACGGTGGGTAGGTAGCCGGTGCCGGCGTACGGTGCGGCGAGAAACCTGTGTCTCGTCGAGGGTATCGGCGTGGTGCAGTAGGCGGCCGCGGCGGCGGCGGCCGCGGCCGCGGCGGCGGCTCGACTCGCGTAGACTGCCGATACCGAGTCTCCTCCCCCCTCGCCACCGCCGCCGCCACCGCCGCCGCCAGCACCGCTACCGCCGCTCGCAGCCGCCGCGCTCGAGGTCAGAGCGTTCGTCAGAGCGCCCGTCAGCGCACCGGCCAGCGGCGAGAACGCCGATTTCGGCTGCAGACTGTCCTCGCAAACTAACACCTCCATGGCCGACACCACGTCGCCTGTCGAACAGAGACAGACTCATACCACCGCACTCTTCTCACATCTCGCTCTTTCTCTCCCACTCTTCCGCCTTCTTTACTCGCTTCTTTCCCTCCCGTCCGCTACTCGTACGATTGAAACCTTCCGGTGACTGTTATTTCTCTACTGACGCGAGAATGAGGGAAGTCTGAGAGATTGGATCTTACCTTTACACCGGTGGAGCAGGGACTCGACATCGGCGCGGCGTCGGCCCGGGAATACTCGGAGCAGGACGTCGATCGGTGATCGTTGTTGTTGTTGTTGCTGTTGCTGCTGCTGTTGTTGGTGATGGTGGGGGTGCTGCTGGTGCTGCGGTTGATGATGGTGCTGATGTTGCGTTAGCTGTAGACCGCATGGCTGTTGCAGGTTCTGCATGTGCATTTGCATCTGAATCTCGCGTTGCTCAGGTAGGTGATGATGATGCTGGTGTTGGTATAGAGCTGGGGAGCAGTACAAGGAACTGGCGGTTGGTCCATACAGTGGCGCGTACGCCGGAAAATGCACAGCAGTGGCGGCTGTCTGGAAGAATGGCAAGGAAAAACTTCTATATTCTTCGTATACTGCGGAAATCCGCAACTCCGAAACAGCAGGCTAAAAATGAAAACTTTTCTTAATTTCGATGCAGGTTTGTTACCTGACCGATCATCTTACTGAGTAACATTAACGACCCTACTCTTCTATCTTAATTTCGCAAGAATTGTTTGATAAATTTGGTAAAAACGCAAGTTACATCTCATTCGTATAGATACCTACATGTTAGATATAAAACCCTTAAAATTCTTAGATTGGCTGTCAGTATATCCTGACAAGGCGTCTGCATTACTAGATTTCCAACTGTACGTGCTTAAGTTGCCTTCCATTATTTCTCATCGCCGAATTAATGAGTCCCAAGAATCAACCACTAGGTCCAGAAACATTCAATTGCAAAGTAACCTTTCTTTCGCATATAGGTAGGTACGCACATACGAAGAACAACCTTCCGAAAATTCTATTCACAGAAGGTGCAAAATGAGTTTGGTCATTGTCTGCAGATCTCTCTTTTGTACATATTTACTTTGACTTTTATTTTTTGTATTAATATGCTGCCTACAATTAATATCGTTAAGTGTTTACTATATTATCGTTATTTAACTTTTATGGGATAATCACAAAGTATCAAACAATTTAGTGTACGACACAAAGGGAAGAAGCGATTTCAATTATGTCTGATGATAGTTATGCCAAAAACTATTCAGTGTGAGCTCAATGTTATGGCAATATGTCCTATCTTTTGGCTTCATGTGAGTTGAGAGTTGTACGGATAGTGTTGTATTTTGCGTTGGAATTTGTCGCAACGGTAAACTTTAGGTCGGATAAAGTGTTTCAGGTATCTTCTTAACTTGAAACGATTACAGCTTACGCAAGTTTCTTCGAACGATCATTTTGATATCTATCAAACACCCTAATCCACTAATTAACAAGGATACAACTCTTATATGTGTATATGTATATACATATCGATATTGAAACCATTGGTTTAAATTGTGTGAATCAAAAACACAGTCAAGACACGTAAACAGACAGCAGAATCAATAGAGAATTATAGAAGACGTTTCGTAAATACATCAGAAACAAATTATTATTACTGTCATCATAATTTGTCGCGAATTATTGTAATTACAAACATGGATGTCATCCTTTCTTAAACGCAAGAGTGTGTGAACAAAACAGTACGAACGGTAAAACATTTTGCGAATATCCAAATACAATAGCTTTACTGCAGTCGTAGTGTAGGTTGCGGTAATTGAGTCAGGAGTGATTACTACCTATTATCCCTTTTGCAAATTACAACTTTTTGTCAATATCATGAGATCATTAAGAAGAAAATCGACGGGAAAAACAGGAGTAAATGCAACGTGCATTGTTAGGTCTTTTTTCAAACAAACATGATCGTACAGCATTGTAATTTTCTTTTTTACAGCGTTTTGAAACATGTTGTAAATTCTAGATGGACTGATCGTGGGTAAAAAGCAGTTATCTATATGTTATGTTTCAAGATTTTCCCTGAGTAGCTTGTATTTTCTACTCATACAGTTGCCAATTTCTGAACCGACCGGAAAAATAGATTTTCGCAAGACCTACAAAACGATGACAAGGCACACTAATATTGGTGATTAGCCAAATTTTCAGCTTTGCAAAGGCAAAAATCGACTCAGTGAAGAGAGCAAATAAAGAATCGATTGTAAGTGCAGTTATCTAATATAATTTTACATTGCAATACATTGCTAGTTCATGATTCCGATATTGCCTGTCGACATTTGTACAATCCTAAAAATATTTCGTTTTTGACTGAAAGATCTAATCCGATTTCAAGAACAACAATTACTAAACGTAACCTCACCGAATATATCGTTGGACTAAATCAAAGCTTCTTACCAAATTTAACAAACAGCCTCGGTACTCTCAATGCCATTATACTGCCAACTTTCATTCATTCACCGACACCACCTCTGCGCTACTTTGCACATCAAAATTCTTCATTCCTACCAAATCGAACGTACGAAAGCTTTCCGCCTTTAGCCTCACAACGCCCGTTTCTTCTTCAAATCATAATGACCAAAAAGTACACAAAATACAATCCAGCGACGCACGAATCTTAGATCTCGAATCGAATTTGAAAGAAGCCGCCGAGGTGGTTGATGTCGACGTATCGATAGGAAAACATGCTTCGGCAATCTGGTGTTCTTACCGGCAAAGATGGAAGGGGTGATCCTGGACGTGGCTGCACAAGGTCCATCGGTTGTGCAATTGGTTGCGTCTGCCTTGGGCTTCCGCATTTACGTAGACTCAAGTTTTCGGGTGCCGGTGTACCCTCTCTTTGCGGCGTCAGATTGGGCGTAAGAGCCGGTGTGAGGGCCGGGGTCAATGGAGGAGTGTGCGTCGGACTCGGAGAACCCAACAACTCTGGACTTCCCTCCTCGGAGTCGTTAATGCTACTGGCCCGTTTCCTCGACTCCTGCTGCGTTGTGCGGTCGGTGTCCGGGCTGCCGTCTGAGGATCATTCGAAAGACGCGCGCGTTACTTCTCAAACGGCAACGGATACGGTCACTACGTCTTTAAATGCCAAAAGGGAAGAAAGGAGCAGATCATTCGGACAGATAATACCTACCTACTGTTGGTAGACCATAAATAAGAATATGTGTATCTGTATTTTTCATACATAATATTGTTCTACTGATATGAATAACTTTGACTATATGTCAATGAATCAGAGTAAATGTTAAGTGTGTCGATAAATACAACGTATATTTTAGATGTTACATTTTATACGCAGATGTACTTATTTCGTTTTCTGGCGCTATGATTATTCTATGTTGATATGAAACCAAGAGCAAGCACAATCAGTTCGTTGAGTGTAGGAGCTATCTACAGCTCTCGACATGTCGCAATCACCAATACCGCTAATTAGATACAATTGCGTAATCCTTTCACGGAAGCAGATAATTTAAAAACAGTTAATGTAAAATGTGTTCTCACATTAGCTACGAAGCCAGAAACTGTGAATGAATAAAAAATGTACCTAATGGACGAAGATCCGCACGAAGTTCGCCGCCGGAATCAGACTCATGGTCATCCTCGTTGCCAATGTTCTCCGAGGACAACAGCGACCCTTTCACATCGTCGGACACCCGCGACCGCTTGCCTGCAGGGAAACAGATTTCATGTTTAAGACCTGCGAAGGACACAGACACCCGAAGTCGTTAGTCCAGCCTCAAGTTCGGCCATCGTTAGATCCCGGCATTAGTTTCGGCATGTTCGGAAGATTCAAAATCGAGGCTCCCCCGCAATCCCGCTCCCTCTCAATCAACGAACCAATCATCCTAAATGCTCGTGTCCATCCAGCCGCGTGCTATTAACGAGACTAGAAGACTTGCCTCACGTCGAGTGGGTTAGGTGCGCGCGCCAACTTGCGCCACTCTGACGGCACTCGAAAAGTTACGTATCGCTAACTCCACTTGTCCCGACACTCGTTGTATGCACGCAGCAAACGACAAGCTTTCTGACGTCCGTAATTCATCGGATCCCTCAAAAATCATGGATAGGATCGGAACATTGTACTCTACACTCTCGTGTTTCGGAGCGGGAGGATTCGCGAACAGTGGAGATTTTTCGGCAACGCACGTCTCGGATGCCTCCGTGTAAATTGGCCAATGATACAGGGCACGGAAGGAGGAACTGTGCAGATATCGAATGAAAGGGGAGGAGGGAAAAAAAGGGAGCGAAAGGAAGAATCGGAATGAATTAACGAAAAGGGCGAACTGATTGAGCAATAGAGAGACTAGTCGGTGGGATGGGAAGGCGGGGATTGTTGGAGAGGAAAGGTCTGGCTACATTTCACGGTTTTATCAATCGCTTGCGCTAATAAACGAACGGTTAAACTTTTTAACGAGGGGTCAGTCAAGGCAGGCTTCGACGACCCGCACGGACGTAGAGAGAAAAAGTAAAAGAAGAGGGTCAACGAGTAAAAAAGAGAGGGAGAGAGCGAGAGTGAAGGAGGGAGGCGGGGAAAGAGCACGCAATATAGAGGGAGGCCTGCAATTCTTTCATGCACTAACAAAGCTTCAATTTGTGTGTACACGCGCCGGGCTTTTATGCCAAATAGTCATTTATATCAAGATATCGAGATTAAGTGTATAGATATGAGTATATGCGTTGAAGTTGGCTCATACTGTTTTTCTTTATCAAATGGCATTCCATAAATTAATTTGTATTATTAATTGTTGTCTACCACTATGTTAAACATGAAGCTGTTATTATGTTAATGGCGCAAAAGAGCGACGGGTGAGTCGTTATACCAGATTTAGACAAAAAGACAGGTTTAATTATTTAGTATAATAAATATTGGTTGCATATGAATTGTCGTTATTTTTCGATTAGATTAACTCGCATAGATATACTTACATAAACGACTTACTGAATATGAAGCAGAGTGCGAGTGAGAAAGCGGCAACAACGTGCAACAAAATACAATTGCCAGCGTAACCTTACGACAATGTTACAAGACGCACATTTTATTCCGATAGTGTGTGATAGGTTGCAGTTCGATGCAATTTTTAGGTTTCTGTTTAATCAAATGACCAGATAGTAAACTCTTATTTCAGTTGAATTGCTGCCCTCTCCTATGGCTCTTCCGGGTATCGCAATCAAAAGAATATATAAAAAACTAATAAGTAAGCAAATTTACCTATTTATTAATGAATATCTATATGTTATGAATATATTACCTACTTATTTTTTGTTATTATAATTTGTAAAATTCATAGGTGGCCATATAGTCGATGCAAATTAAGTCGTAAGCAAATTTACCTATTTATTAATGAATATCTATATGTTATGAATATATTACCTACTTATTTTTTGTTATTATAATTTGTAAAATTCATAGGTGGCCATATAGTCGATGCAACGTAAATTCTTTAAATAAAAAAAAATATATAAATAGTTCATAGGCAGTTGCTATGGTGAGTTATGGGATTGTATTCTCTTTAAACTATAATATTCAATTACAAAACGTTTATTTGTTACTTTTATTTGCCACATATGAAGTGATTAACTTCAAGTCCTGCGGGATGTTTACGTGTCAACAAAAAAATGTACCTAAGTCATAATGCCACATACTGTTACATTTATCTCATCAAGTTACTTTTGCATTACAACTCACATCATTCTCGCCGAAGCTCAGAATGAGCAGTAGTCACTTTCAAATAAACTAATCTCGTCCGCTTTGTCTATTAAACTACATATAATAACTCGTTTTTATGGAAACTTGTACCTATTATTAATTTGCTGTACGCTCTAATATATTTTATCTGATTTGTGTCCGAGTGCAGAATTTTTGTCAGACGTTGAATACGTATAAACTTTCTACATTGCATCTCAGTTTACAATTTTTTACTTAATCACCAACTTATATTCCACGCACTAAAACGAAATGTAAAATGAATCTAGTCTTCAAACATTTCCGATTACAGACTTGTGAAACAATATTTAATTCCCAGAAGAATACAATTTGAAGGAAAGGCAATAAATACGAACAAACACGATCATAAAGGCGAGTGACGCACTTCCCTCATACACTGCCGCTACTAAATATCAGAGCATTAGCAATCATTGACACTCGGGCAACGTGAAAGGAAAGGAATGTAATATCATGGAACCCGGTGTTAATGTAGCCGTCGGGTGCGTTGCTGAGAAAATTCTTATCCCGGTGCACGCACACACACGGACACGCCCATACGTACAGACACAACCCTTGCACGCGCTTCCACTCCTGTTTCGTACCGCGCATAGGGGAGAGTAGCCCAAAGCGGGTGGCCCGCCTAAAGCGGGTAAGCTCTCTTATATTGCCAAATTTAATGCAATTTTACATTTTCGCGTATGTCGTGATTACCCGAATACTCCTGAGTTTAGAACACCTCCGATCAGTCACCAGATTTGAGATACAGCGAAAGTCGGCGTAATAAAAGAAATGTGGGGAATTCGTTAAAATATCCAATGATATGTAACTTCTGATTTGGCGAAAACTAGTACATATATCAAATTGTTAACATTATCATCTGATTTTGGCACGATTTTACTTTATAAATGTAAGTATCGGAATTTTTTTCTTTTTTTTTTCGGTGAGTTTATAATTTATCAAGTTCGACATGTGCCTTTGGGCAAAGCGGGTAGAAGAGAGGAGCCCAAAGCGGGTAACCCGCCTGAAGCACGTGGGCTCTTGTATATCGCCGAATGTAAAGCGATTGTCAATTTTTCCGTATGCCGTGTTTACCCGATCACTCCCGAGTTTCGATCACTTGAAAACAGGCACAGAGTTGAGAACAGTGTTACCAACTCTTTTACGTAAAAATTACTACATAATTTTGCGGGTTCCCAACTCTTTCACGTAAAAATAACCACACAATGCTTACCCGCTTTGCCCAAACGGCTTACCCGCTTTAGGCCCCCTGTTTGGCAAGGCGGGTTTTTGCAGACTCTTTCATTTTTACTTCTAGATAATTATTTGTTGCAAAATTACACCAACTTGCTTTTGTATTCTTAAGTACGATATCTCCCCTACCACATGAAATCAAAATTGTTATTATAATCCAACAAAAACTATGATTTTTGAGGTTCCAACGTTAGCTTACCCGCTTTGGGCCCTCTTCCCCTAATACGGATAGAGGGTATAAAAGCCTGGATACTTACAGACGCGTACCCCGGCGTGGCTGTTATTAAATTGTCGTCTTCATCGTTACTACCGTGGCCTGACTTACCCTCCCATCCCCTCAACCCCTTCTACGAAGAATATCCGTAGGGACCACCTCCTGCTTTCGTTCAACATCTTTCTGTGTACCATCGAGAAGCGTCGCGATATGCGACAGTAGAAAGAGATGGTTGGTAGTAAACGTTGTAGTGTTGCTTTTGGTATTGCATTTACTGTGCATTTTTTGAATGTTTTCAACGTTTTTGAAACACTAATTCTCGCAATGCAATAATGTAATAGATTATATGTATATTAAATTGTAGTAAGGTGGAGTGGGGTAAAACTGGCGTAGAAATTCTAAAGTTTACTTTAAACTGATATATTTTCTATCTATTCCACTAAAATCTCATAATCTTAGTGTTTTTATTTAGCGCATGGGGTATTCTTTATGTTGCATTAATTTGGATTGAAAATATCTTCTGAAATTTATGATTTTTTTAATAAATTAAAAACAGAAACTGGGACAAAACCGCCCAGCCTGTTTAAAAATGATTGAATCTTATATCCTTATATTATGGGCCAAAAGCGGAATTATTATTAGTAATACGAACTTTGTCGAACGAGTTAAACGGTGAAATCACAGAATACCTACATGGTGGCCACCTATGTTGAATACTATCCAAACCATTGAATACTAACCAAAGGAAGATTTCTATCTTATAGTTGGTACAATGCAACGGATATTCGAATAAATAAGGGCCTAGTGCGAATTTGCCCCGTGTACGGATTTACCCCACTGCACCGTATAGTTATACAAAACAGTGGAAGTGGGAAATTGATACATTCATTGTGAATGGTGTACTTTTAAACACCAGCATACGATCATCGCCTGAGAAATTGATACAGTTAATCTGAAAAATATATAAGTACTTCAGATTCATGTAATGTGCCGTTCAAGATAAAAGACATGTACCTATTAGACCGTTGATTTTATTTCGCGTTTGTCCAAATGACAACACTTTTCAATGAACTTATTCATGCAAGCACAAAGTAGTTTCTCAATTGAATTATTTATTGAAAAAAAAACTGACGAGAACGAGACAAAGATCCCGATATGTACCGAACGATTTGCTGTCCGTCGCAGATCCCTCTAGAACTACACGACAAAAGAAAGTGTAGAAAAGGGGTGTACTCAGGCTAAAAGTATTCACCGCTGTGGCAAATCTATTCATGCTCGTCAGCAGTTCGCCGTGGATCGGGTCCATGCCAGTTGACCAGAGAGCTCGCCGTCGGCGCAACTCGCGGAAAGAACATAATTTATCTAAAATTGATGATCCGCCCGCCCGATTCCCGAGGACGTCCGTGATATACGAACGTCCTGCGGCATCGCGTCGGAAGAATAAAAGGACGAACGGGTGAGCGATCGATCGATGAGTCAGACAAATGGACAGACAGCAGTGGCAAATAGGGTGCAGGGGGCAAGATGCGATATATTCGGAGCAGATACAGGCAGTAGACACAGGAGAATGCGGCACGTACGTGGACAGCAGCGGCACTCGCCTAGCTGTGTCGTTGTATGTATGTAGGTATACGCCCTAACCTGCGCCCTGGCGTATCACCGTACGGCGGAGACAGACGGGGACAATAGAAGCACGCGAGGACAATGCTGAATAATTTAGAATGGCATATAGATATCGGGAGCTTCCGGCCTATGCCGACGCTGCATAATAGAGAATAGGAGTAATAGAACACAGCCCGCGGGGCAACTGTGCAGGACACGAAACATGCCTATAAATTAAACTTGCGCTAACCTTAGGCATATCGCGCCTCGATACACGTCTCGATACAAGGAGCTCACCGCTTCGATCGGAACTCGGCTGGCCCGAATTGTAGCGGCCCTTTTTTTCCCCGACGAAGGGTACGGCCAGCACTTTCCGCCATTTGGCCAACGACATTTGAGCGCAGAGCAGCGTGGAGAATTCGCGCCTATCGATACCATGCGCCTGGAGTGAATTGTGGCAAAAGGGGTTACTCGCGGCTCGACGAAAACTACAAATGTCGCGATAAATAAGCTCGATGCGTTGCTGTAGTGACGTATGCGCGATCATCGATAACTGCCAATTCTCGAATCCCTCGCTATTACGTATACGATTTATCCGTGCCGGTGATGCCTTGTAATATCCTATTTAAGTATCGGTTTCGTACAAAAGTAAAATCATCTCACAACTGGCAAGAATCACTTCAATTGAAGCACGTATGCCAAACGTATGAGTACCTTGCTTTCTATTCAGGAAAGAATTTATTACTGTACAACCTGCGCATACAGTTCAACCCGATACAAGACAATATGTAATCTACGAGAAATGAGCGTTTTGTGAAAATATACGCATTATACCTACCTTGTTTTACATTTTTTTTTTAAACTATGTATGTCCATTTTTATCCATCATTCTCGTCGTTTCTCATATTATTTTCGATTAATTTATTAATACATTCTTTATCTTAAGGAAATAAAATCGAGATAAAAAGTAGTGAAATACATGATTTGTCAGCATTTTGGGTGAGAACCTCTCTTCTTGGCGTACACTCTGCCGAGTCAGCACTCGTAAAAGAACGGAACCGAGCAATGACAAAAGGATCTCATTATTACGTATCGATACGCTCAGAAAATAGCAAGGTACGACTTGGCTGCATTTGCTCCGAAGCAATCGCGACGAAGGAAATCAAGGGAGGAGGTGTACGGAAGAAAGCAAATTCCTTGGCTGGGGAGAGAGAGAGAAGAAAGTACATTTGCGTATTTGTATGCATGCGGGCGTATGTGTGCGCCGCACGTGCGAGAAGGACGGAGAGACCGGGTGAATGAGAGATGGAGAGAGAGAGAGAGAGAGAAGTGAAGTCCTTAAGCTGCGACGACAGCAACAGAGAACAGCAGTCCGATCAGTCATTAAATCGTCGCGATTCCCTTTTGTTTCTACAGTCAATGTGTGGGGGTGGGCAAGCTACGTCCGTGTGTTTTCGTTGTTATGCGACGGCCAAAGGGGGTGAAAACAGGGGGAGGTAGTGGAGGGGTAGAAAGGGTAAAGCAGGAAAAGAGTAGGCTTCGAGGGAGCACAGAGAGTGAGGGGGAGGGAGAAAAATGTGAAAAAGGGGTAGGTCGCTGGAGAGCGATCGGGCGTAACGTTTTTAATTGTTTCGCGCCCAGCCGGCTTTTGTTTCGGCGTTTATGCCTCGTAAACGTTTGCTGAATACTGAGAAGGCCGAGTGGGGAGGGCAAAGGTCTCCCTCGCCTCTTCTCCCTCCTTGCCAGTTTCTCCACCCTTCGCACCTTTTCACTTTTCTTCTGCCCTTCTGTACACCGCAATCCTGGAAAGTAATGCTAGACACCCCGCACCTCCGCTTCTGCTTCTCAATCTCATAGTTTTTAATCGCAAATTAGAATTTATTGACAATGTAAGCCATTGACACACGACACCCGACACTCGAAATGTTACGTTGCATTGTAACAAAATTGACATGTTGGCTTTGACCCCTCGTTACGATCAGGCAACGATCGAGGAAGCAGACGACTATTACGCTGAAGTTAACGATTTTGGTACGTAACGTATTATTTAATACAGTTCCTAAGTGTGCCGATTGACACAGGGGTTTAAAGAGCAGTCAGAGATTTTTTCAACTTCCGAATGGACAGAAGGTGAAGATACATACTGCGAGAAGTTTCGTTTAAACACTTCATTAGAACGCCGCCTCTCTTCCTTGGAATCTTACATGTTGGTACATGCATTTGTTCGGAGTAGACTCATAACTAGGCACACGTTTCAGCAAATTGTCAAGCAATAAGAGTTAGGTTCCGTGAAACGGTGGAACTGCAAACGCGTTTGCCGTGCTGACTCTTTGTAAATAATGTTGTCATGTGGACTGTAGGGACTTGCAAGAGCGTCAGCAGTCATTTTAATGCGGTAATAGCGAGTACCCTCGTTCATCTGTCTTATCGTAGTACATTTGACCAAGGCGCACACTCAATGCTTACCCCAACACAGAATGATCAAGACACGCTGACCTTGCTAACATAAACTCCTCGTAATACTACCACGTCCTGTAATATGTTTCAGTACAAGTGGTATCATATTTTATATATTCAATATTTATTTAAAAGTTTGCCGTATCTTATTTCATCAGCAAATGCACAAGAGTGATTATTTCTTAGATAAATATTTACTTTCTCTAATAACTTGTATAACGTAATATATAAGGGCATCTAACAAATTCTGCAGATTGTGTTAAGCGATAGTTAGACAGTGAAGAGACAAGTTTAATGAATGAGACAGCATTTGCCAGGGATTTAAAGTGTTAATCTTATGCCTTTCGAGAATGCTGACTCGTCAGAAGGCCTAAGCGTTATCTCAGACGAATTATAATTACCACGGTAGTATCTATATTGGTCACGCTAATTACAAAATCATTAACCCCTTAACGTGCACGCTCGAGTTTATTCGTGCGCGCTAAACTAGCCAAACTGTGCACACTCGAGACAATTCGAGCGGCGTTGCATTTGATGCTGCTATAATTTTTCACACTCGAATTATAATCGAGAAATGAGAATAACAATGTGAAAGTTAAGAAAAAAAATCGTTTTATTGATACGTATCATTTGCGTAGGATTGTAAGCTATAACACGTTATTATTTCAAAGAAACCGTGCGTTAAGGGGTTAAATATGTTTTATCTTAATGATACGTGGGCGCTTCAATATACACATAGGTACTTAGCCCTATAAGGACAATAGTCAAACTGGTTAAATTTCTGCAACAAATTATTGCTTCACCTTTGTAAGCCGCTTACTTCTATTACTCAAAATAATGAACAAACTTGAAGTGAGAAATTCTGGCTTAGTTGCAGCGCAAAAGTCAGCTAGTGCCGAATCCGAAATAATACTAATTGTTGTACATGTGAAAAAATATGATACGTTGTAATCGATTTAGTATTACAATGCGTTATAAATGCCTCATTTAATGGTCGCGACGCTAAGCTCATTGAAAAGAAATAGCATGTAAGTACTTCATATGTCACGGACATTAAACTCATGCTAGCACACAGATAAATGCAACACACATACTTAAATGCATAATAATAGCAACGTATAATACATAACAAATAATGACACATCTTGAAACATTTCGAAACTATGTTTCAAAGACACATAAAAACAAAATTCACGATCAGTGAGTAGGTACTGAAATTCCATTAGCGTTCCTTATATATCAAAAGGCATAAAAATTGTAGTTGTAACCATAGTTACAACAGAATTGTTAGAAAATGTTATTGTGCGGACTGTATATTAAATATAGACGAAATGAAAAACAACATCGCGGAATATCCAGTTTCCAAAATTAAGGCTATAGTTGCTATAAGTGAATATCGTGTGTTTTAAGCAAACGGACGCAGTAATTTCCTGGCATTTCTAACAGTTCTTGGACCACAAAAGACGAAGATTAAAAGCATAGCGGATCTGCACAAAGTTTCACGAACACTCAAAGAAACTCATCCTTTGTGACAGCAATGGATAATGGCCCCCAATGAGGGGAGTTGGATATTCTGTCAAGATAACGATTGTACCGTATATCATGACCTACGTACAGATTTATTAATTTTCCTAAATCATAAAAGCCATCAGAATTTTGCATCCGGCGGCGCTAAAAGATGTGATAACCGATAACAACTCGAAGCATCCTTGCAAGTTCATTTCCCGTGAAGGACATCGTCAACAATTTCTACGCAGTGAATCTCATATCATACTTGAAGGAGTATTGCAGATTATCATGCTCCGCTTAAAGGAGAACGTTTTCAAACGTGTCCGCTCATGGTGTTGAACTCAAAAGGTGAATCTCGCGAAGTGAGACGCACGGTATAATAGGGGATCGCTGAGTTTTGCTCAATAGACATCTATAAGAAGAGAGAGTGCGCATCTACCCCTTTGGCAACCTTCCCAGCCCTACCCCTGACCTACCGAGTACCAACCAGTCCTCCGAGCAACCAGTCGGCCAACTAGTCGACCAGCCATCCAAGCAAGCAACCAACCAACTAACCAACCAGCCAACCAAGCAATCGTCCAACCGACCAACCAACCAACCAGCCAGCTAACCAACCAACCAACCCAACCCAGCCCAGAATAACCCAACCCAACCCAACCCAACCCAATCCAACTCAACCCAACTCAACCAAGCATCCCCCGTGGACGAAGCCGCTGGCCCGAGAAATTCAATTACTGCTAAACTTCTCGACTGAAGACGTGGCGCTTTGCTATACTCTACTGTAAGCACTCTGTTTCGAAGACGAGGAAAGCGAAAGGCATCTCTCAATGCGTACAGTCGTCTGTTAGTATGTATAAGTGCGCGCGTGTGCACGATTCCTTTCATGGAACACAGATACACCTCGTCTTTAAAGAATACCTTCTAGAATTCAATTGAAATAGGATCCATCGGTACCTGAGTGTCGACTCCTTCCAATGCGTATTCGCCATAAAGGGGAAAAAACGTTACGCGATAAAAGTGACATAAAGTTTGATCGAAATGAAATTTTTTTTTTCTTATATATAATCTATATCAAAAAGGAAACAGTGAAAGTACAAGTGTTACAACTGAATTTTTACGTTTTCGTCATCTGCGCTAAACCACTGATTATGTTATGATTTTTATATTGAATATCTTCGCTTACATTTGCATTTGTTTATACTAAGCTTGGGTATATTGTGTTTCACTGAGTAGTTATTTTTTTTCGGTCCAATATATTTTGAGCAAAAACAAAAATCACGTCAAGTTAGATGTTACAAAAAAAAACGTAAAAATAAAAAAATTACGGAAAGCACAGAAAGAAATACTAGAATATATCGTAAATGTTTTGTTTTACCACAAGCATTCTAAAATTTAGTAAACGAGGTGTGATCAATTTGCAAGCGGGAATAAAAAATATTAAGACCAAATATGTTTTTCCTGAGATTTTCTAAGATATCTAAAAAAGAACATATCCTGATAAGATAGAACCATCTTGACAGACAAAAATTTTTTTCTGGCATAATGCAGACCAAAATAATCGGATCACCATCGGGTGATAGTTGTGCAACTTAACTCAAGACAATGTATATTAATTCTCCTGGCAAATAACCAATACATGTCATATATAAATTTCGATTGAATGTCAAAAAGAAAGTTATACATTTTTCCATAAATACCTACATGCGGTTAAGAATTTTTAGGAATAGGCAGGCTAAACACAATAATCACAGTCCCGATATAAAATTTTCAGCCGTGAATTCCTTTATTAAAGAAATTTTATATTGTAATTTGAATCGGCAATCAAATCTTCGGTTTCGTTTGTACTTTCAGATTTGAACACAAAAGTAATTACGTTTTATTCCTTACGTAACAGTCAATGCAAAGAAATGAAGGAACCATTGAATAATCATACACCTCCTTACTTGGGTATCACTGAAAACTTCATGAAATCATGCATCACACGCTTGTAATACCTACAAAATATATTTCTACCCGTATTCATGTAGACAAACAATCAGATTCACTTATGCGAATCAGGGAATTAAGCAACATTGCGAGTTCACATGCGACTAAGAAAGTTTGATGACATCATAGGACAATATTATTTTTGCACTGAACTTCTTTCACAAGACAGATACGCGGATGAGTATTAAAGAAGCGTATTCATGATGATTTTACTTAAAACTACCCGTCAAATATTTAGCAAGCACACGCTTTCCTCCGTCACTAATGCGCAAAGCGATCAAATGACACTCGTAACATCGTCGACCCTTGAGATTTGTCATTTCACTTACACAATAGCTTGGCAAATATCCACGGACAAGGGGTGAGGGAAGTCCAACAAGAAGGTATCATGTACGCGTAGCAATCGATGCATGCCTGATAAACGTTATGCGTCACACCTGCGGAACGAATCGGTTCGGGCACATATTACAATACCCGGTAGGATTACAGATTCGAACCAATTCTACCCGTCGAAAGCCCCTACGCCGTGAAACTTGACCTCCCGAATCGGATAGATATTGGGAGATGTTTCTGCGCACTCTGCATAGCACAGATCATAGCAATCCGTCTGCTCGTACGGCTACCTGAGTCGTCCCTCTTTCCGAATTTTTCTATTCGAACGTATGACGAGCATTAATGGCACAAGCGTTAGGTGAATGGGATCGGAAATTGCGGTTGGCCGAAACAGAAGTGACTTAATTGATGTCGGGTCATATTTGGAACGTGTGCATACTTCGAGGCCGCATAAAGGTGTAAGACGAAAACAAGGAGTAGGTAGATATAAGCGGCACGCGGCGAAGGAGGGCGCGTACACGCGTGCATGCATACAGGGATGTTTATCACGCTTGAGTTACGTACGAGTGCCCATTAGGAACGTGCGTGAACGCGCGTAAGTAGACCAAGTGGCCAGACTATAATGTTAAGTAAATAATGGCTAAACCCACGGGTCCCTTATTATACCACTCAAAAGCAAAAGTCGTTCTTGTTAGTGGCGGCTTTTAATTCTCTCCGCGCTCCACAACTGTTTGCTCCTTTCTTGGCTTTCTTTCGTCCCGGTAGCTCATTCTCACCCTCCTTAGAGTGCACACGCGCACTTTCGCAAAAGGCACACGTACCGCACGCAACGTGCGTAACCTGGTAATACGCACGCACACCTCTACCCTCTTCTTTTTCATTCCTCTCTCTCTCTCTCCTTCTTCCCTACCCTTCCTATAACTTTCTCACAAACCTCAAAAACGAACGGGCCTCCAATGTTCTTTCCAGGTTACAAAACTTCTGTATCATCTACGAGTCTCGTGAACGTGAATACTTACTCGATATCTCTCCGCTAGTGGTACCCTTCTCCGTCTTGAGCTGCTGACGATAGTCGTCTTGCGCCAGTCTCTTCCTCGACAGGATGCCACAGTCGGGGGAGGGCTGCTGCTGATGATGCAAGTGATGATGCTGCTGCTGCTGTTGCTGCTGAAGATGCGTTTGTATGTGAGCAGCTGCTGCGGCGGCTGCTGCGGCGGCCGCGGCTGGAATTGCCAGGCCAGCCGGACTTGCGACGTGCGCTGGATGTGGCGGATGACTTGTATGAGGCGGGGGTGGACTACCGCTCGGTGTCGTCGCCGATACCGTGCCAGGTAGCACCGGCCCGTTGTTGCAATTGCCGCTGTTGTATTGCAACTGCAGCCCCAGCTCCCTTGCCTCGCTCTCCTCCTGCGCCTGCTGTCTCCGCAAGGCTACCTGCGGTACATTTCATGTTTTATATTTACGAAACATTCCTTTTGCATTTGCAAATCTCCACGCCTATAACCGTTAATCTTAACGGCGCGAAATTTAATTGTACGAGACTCCGATATACGGTTGAGAGTAGCGATTGAGGAATCTTGTTATTGCAACAGCATCGTTCGATACTATTACTCGCGTAGTGATGCTTTGGGAAGAAAGAAAGGTAGGTAAAGAACACGCGAAGGAATGAGTGAAACGAAGACGATGAGCGACTGATTGCGGGGAAGAATGAATAATTCAGCCGCCAACCAATTTAAACTAACTCCAGCCGCATGCTACCTACGCATTATTGAAACGACGGAGAAAGCGAGCGCTTCGACATCCGTTTTCACGCACATCGTAGAGAACCCGTAGATTCAGACAATTGATGAAATTCTAACCTGGGCTGCCATAACTCTCTGCCTCTCAGCGATAAGCGTACATTTAGCACACACGCAATCTCGCCAACGACAGTAACGCTTGTGGCCCTTCAGGGCGGACACGACACCGTGATTACGGCATCTTGCGCACTTCGGTGTCCTTTGATATCTCTCCGCACTGGCGCGCAGGAAAAAGGCAGCTGGTAGCACATGGTGTTGCTGCTGCTGCTGCTGATGCTGCATCAATTGTCCGACGTCGACGCCAAGACCGACGCCACGCGGCAAGGACATCGCGTATCTGTTCCTCGAGTATGCGTTGCAGATCGATCAGAATTGAACGGCGTCTGACGTCGGGCGTCGATCGAAGATCAATTTCGATTGCCGGTCTCGAACGTGGAATGGACGAACGCACAAACGAACGATGGCACTAATCCGCTCTGTCGGCGCCAGTTTTCACACGCTCCTCGGCCGTACTCCTCGACGTACACATTTGAACGACACTGTCTTATCGGCCGCCAGCACTCCCTCGCTATCCTAGAATGTAACTGTCGCGTTCCTGGCGTATGTCCGGCAAGACGAGCGCTATGCCCTTTCCGTCGTTGCACCTCGGTGCAGTTATCGCCGACGCTTGCTCTTCTTCCTTTTTCGGTCTTCCTCTGTTTCTCTCTCTCTCTCTCCCTCTCCCTCTCTCTGTCCCTCTCCCCCTCTCACAAACGCTCTTTATCTCTCTCGCGATCTCTGTCACTACTCTTGCCACCACCTACAACACCGGAGACCAATTCGGCTCAATGAAACGATCACCGGCTCCTTACGATCGGACACTCTACGCACGACCACACTTCCTCTTGCGCACTAACCGCACGGTTTATTTAATGACCACGAGCGAAGCGCACGGATCTGTCCGCCTTTCTCCACCTCCTCCCCCCTCCTCCTTCTTGTCCTCCTCCTCCTCCTCCTCCTCCACCTCCTCCCCTCCGCCACCTCTTCCACCTCTTCCACCCCCTTCTCAGCTACCTCCTCCTCCTGCGGCTCCTCTACCTCCTCTTCCTCCCACTTTTTCCTTCCTTAAACCCCACCCCCGTCCGTGGTTTTCTCCCGATTCTCGCGGCAGCGAAGGTAAGTAGGCTTAAAATATTACGAGGGAACTGATGGAGAATTATCTGTCACACGAGCGACGGCGCGCTCTCCCGAGGATCTGTTAACGACGTTCGACGACGAAGACAGCCACCGTTCGTTCGGCCATCGAGAACTAAAATGTGGAATCGCTCCCACCCGATCCTTTCTGTCCGGCTTCTCTTTCCCTCTTCGGAACTTTCCCTCTCTACCTCACGCGTTCGTTCCCTCTCTTTCGAATATTGTCAACAATTGCAGCATCCCGGGGAGAGTCGATTCAGGTAGGGCGCGCGGAAAGACGGAGAAGCGGTGGGGTAATAGGGTGGGTAGAGACAGTAAGTGTAGGTACCACTAGCGGTGGTGGTGGAGATGGTGCTGATGATGGTGCTAGTGGTGGTGGTGGTGGTGGTGGTGGTGGTGACGGTGGTGGTGGTGGTGGTGGTCGTAGTGGTGGTGATGGCGATGGTGGTAGTATCGATGATACCGGTGGTGGTAGTTAATAGAGATGAGAGTGATACGATGGTAGTGTCGGTGGTGGCGGTGGAGGTGGTGGCGGTGGAGGTGGTGGCAATGGCAGCGGCAGCCACGGCGGTAGCGGTGACGATGTCGGCTTCGGTAGCGGTAGCGAAGGAGAGTTTACGCATAGTGAAGTGATTCCGTTGAGTCGCAAGGGAAGCGGGAGAGGGCACGAGGAAGATATGAGAGAGGGGGGAGAAGTAACTGAGGAGGGGTAGGGCACATACCGAAGGCAGCTCCATAGGCGCGCGAAATAAAACACAGTGCCACAGTGTTCCTCCCCGAGGTTTCGACCAAACACGGTGGCGCGCTTAAAGACGGCCACGCCCGCGCACGTCGCTGATTGGCGGAACATGGTGTTCGAGGAAGATGTTAAGAGTTTATATCTGGCAAGCGAAAGGGGGACATACCTACTCGCGTACCCACCCACCCAACTCCCTACCTTTTGGTAAGTGTGTACCGGTGTGCATACCTTTCGCGTATCCACGCTCCTATACAAATCGATGTACCCACTCGTGCGCCGCTGTTCATGCGTGTGCGTCGGGCGAACATATTACTCTTTTATGTAAAACTCGTTTTAATATAAAATACAAGGCGGCCGATGCTTCGCGACGTTTCTCTGTATGCCCCGCCCTTTTGTTTTGGCCAACTGTTTTAAACCGTGCGCGCCGTCTTCGTCCTCTCCGTTTCGGAGCGCAATGTGTGGGCGAGCCCCTGTACATGTACGCGTACGCACGTCTGTATGCGCGCGCATTCATGCGTTCCTTTTTTTGCCCTTTCTTTCTTCATTTCAACACAAGTCCACTACTCTTGCATCTACTCTCTTCTCACATTCATCGGATGAAATCGCTCTATAAACCACTACTGAACGCTGTCGTCGCGACAACGAGACTTCTTTGAATTATCCTTCACAATAAGATTTCAATGGGCAACCCCCTTCCTCCCATTGTCGTTTGCCAGTAGCGACGAATTTTATAGCGATCTAACGTGCAGATGTTATTTACCCGCAATGAGCTTGGAATAAAAGCATTATATTGTATTGTACGCATTATGTTTTCATTCCCGCATCTTTGCTTTATACCTATGTGATCCAGCTATAACGTATCCACACATGTATATATACATATATGCCCGCGCCTATATATATTTACGTCTGGATCAACCGTGCGTCTATTAAGGATAACAATCCGTATACCTATACCTATAAGTATCTGAATACTAAAGAGCTAGAGAACGCTTTGAGATACTAATATTTACTATTATATCGTTTATAATGACAAAAATATTTCTACGCACAGAACGATAATTACATTGTAAGAGTTTTTACTGAATTTCAATTAATTTATAGTACACAAACAAGTACATTAATATTTCTGACTACCTTATAGACGAGCAAAACACAACGTTTTAGCGAGATACTTGGAAAAGTTTCTCTATGATTATGCAGGATGACCAAAGAATAGGTGTTCAAAGGAGAACTCAGATTTAATAAATGTTTAGGTATTATCTTATTTATTATTTTAAACGCCGACTAAACTTGCCTGCCGAATACAGCTTCCTTTCTGTGTATTGGCGATCCTCTTATCTTCATACAACATTTACCCGCTTTCTTAAATGCCGAAAGATCAACGCGAACTGCGAAATGAAGCAATAAGAATAATTTAAAGTATTACTTTTGTATAATTACACCAGAAAAGTAAGAGCTATAGAAAAAAGCATGATTAAATATAACGGTCAGAGAAACAAATAACATAATGTGACAGAAAAATAAGGTAGGTAAGTACATATGTATTATAAATCAACATAGGTATAATTCAATAAAGATTGTAGAAAATTATATTAAACACGAGCATAAAAATATGAAAGTTAAGTAGAAAAATGTATTCAAACAATACTTGATTTGTTTATTTGTTTTGTCCCAACAGACCACACTTTTAAAGAAACGACCAAATCTTTCGGTAACCTTTGACAATACATTAATGAATTCGACCGATAGATTTTACTTAATACTATTACATAATTGCAATCGTATCATATTTACCAACTAATATCTGTAAAAATTTAAAAAAATCGCATTTTTTGCAAAGTAGGCGAAAGACAAAAACCGATAAAAAAATAGGACTTCTATCTAAACAGATTACCGTAGAAAAAGAATTAAATATGACTTGAAGAAACAGAAGTGACAAAACATTGATCGATTACAATCTGTAGACGAGTCGATTGTATCAATGAATCAAAGTTTCCAAACATTTTAAGACAGTTTGATCCTTGAAATATGCGGAATGTTCTACAACTATTGCAGCAGAAAGCTGAATATGTATAAAACACACATATCGAAGCAATATGCTTCTGATAGACTACCAAAATAATGGTCAAAGCATGATATAATAAACAAACGGACATAAATAACATGACACAAAAAATGTACACCGAATATTTAATTACAGAACACGGAATTACACTAAACATACATGAAATTATTGGTTGTTCACTGTATAGAAATGTGTGTGACGATTACAAATATCACCTTTTGTAGTTGTATCACTTTTTCATTGTCTTTGTTATAACTTTCTATACAAATGATCATGAGAAATATAAGTATTACCTAGATGTTTATGTACTGATTTATCAGGAACTGTTCAATCCTCTTGTAGTAGGCGATGTTTAACTAATGGTTAGTGTGTGAGGTCACGGTCACGATGTCAGCAATGTTTATTTTTTACCGTGACAATTTTTATTGCAACTGAAAGTACTCGCCGCGAATCATTAGGTATAGGTAACAAAATGATCAACTAAGTTTCATCTTTGACACGAGGTTTAATTTGATGCTGATTCCGGTAATTTCTCTTAAACAGAATTCAAGGATTTGAACGTTCTCAGCAGTGACAGTTAACCGTCCCTGCAACGGTCGATCATGTTACAATTTTTCGTGGCCAATAGCCGTCGCCAAAGTCAAAATGCAACAAAGAATTGCAAAAAATCCCATAAGTACATACTTCCCATAAGAACGGAAAATTGAAACTTACTGCAAATTTCATCTTCAGTTGTACACAAATCCTAAAAATTTTAATTCTGAGTAAAAACCTAAATTAACGGAATGAATGATTTTACATTGTGCCTTATTGTCACACCGTACATATCGTCGAAACAAAACATTAAAACAGTAAATTTACTTCACATTTACAAACACACATATACCTTAGCATATACCTATACCTACTCACACTGACATTTCTACAATTTACATGCCATTCGCCATTCCGTCGTTTCACCATTCCACGGTCGAGTATGATGATTGCGGTCTCGACGCAGTCCACCGTGCCGGTAAAATATCTATGACTTTTGACGTGGCTTTAACAGACTGAATTGAAAATGGCACCCTGGCAACGACACATCCGCGGGCATATCCATATCCTGAAAACGACTATACGAGCGGGCAAAAGGGCGGGCGAGAGGGAGATGAGATATATAATATCGCGCGCTCTTTTACGTTTGCTAAAACCCCCTACCACCTCTCTCTCTCTCTCTCTCTCTCTCTCTCTCCATCTCTCGCTCTCTCGTTCTCCCTCTCTCTCCTCCTCGCCCATCTCCTCCTCCTCCACCTCCTCCTACTCCTCTATGCTCCCTCTCCTCCCCCTGCATCTCCTGCTCCACCGGCTCCTACTCTCTATCTCTCTCGCTCCCTTTCAGCCTCTCTTTATTTTTGCACATTCGCTGATCCGGCATATTGCAAGCTGCGCCGGCGAAAACGGCGGCGACGAGAGAGGAGGGACTGGACCGGTCAGTGAAATCGTCGCCGTAGAGGGGTGTAAAAATAATGTCCTGGATCATTTTTTAAAGCCTCCGAGCGGAGCGGCACTCCGGAAGGCCAGAACTGCGAACGAACCCGAGATAAAAAAAGTGACGGACATAGGTATAGGTATATCGATATTACGGTGCAATAGCTCGCTTGCTCTGGCCGCCGCGGGATGAAACGGTCAAAGCTAAAAGCTCTCTCTACCGGATCGAGCTATATATTATCTGCAACCCTTCAAACACAGAACATGGAGATTCATACATAAGCTGTATGCATACGCTTACTACGCGGCGCTGTTCCATGGGTGGATCTACGCACAAATATGTAGGCATATCTCTTCATCTGCGTATACATCCTATAAGCGAACCGCCATTCGTAATTCATCCATTGACGTGCGCAATGTTAGAGACGTGAGCCTCCAAATCTGCGTTAATCTTATTTCTAGGTAGATTACCCAAAAGCCGTTCTCGGCTGTAATCGAGAAATACGAATCTGTGCGTTCCTTTCAGAAATTCTAGGAGGCATTTTAACGACAAATGGGTACACATTTAAATGGCGGGAGTGTAAAATGAAATCAGACGTAAAATCGTGGACAGAATACTTTCTCTTACGTGGCATTTAAAGTTTTGACAAAAACTGGAACCACATGCGTTTGTGCAGAAAGCGTATGAAGGCGCAACGCCTATAAGATTGCGCGCGCAGGTAATACTTGTTGGTTCACTGTATCATTTGCAGTACGCTCAGAAAATTAAGGAAGAGAGGGAATGGGCGTGGTTAGAGCTGGATTTGAACGCTAGCAGCAAATGCTACATGAGATAGTATCCACCAATAGGCGGCCGGTCTCCGGTGTGGCAACAGTTGCAAACGCAAGCGCCGTCTAGTCTAAACCAGAGGCCTGCCCCTTTGTTCAGAAACCGGAGTTTCCCCCTTCCCAACACGACCATGTGTTTCGATCACTGGCTAGCGTCTACGACATTATTCTAAATTGTTGTAAAACATCGCTTTTTCCTTCATACTTTTGATACGATATAAACCTATTTATCGTTAATCGTTGACGTCGTTAATATCCATTCGGGGAATATTAAGTAGAACATGTTAGTACAAGAGCTGCTAGTTAAATTCATACGTTTATATGCAAGCTTCCTTTTACGCTAAATGTTTAAAATTACTTCAATCAATAATTGTATACCTAACATAAGCGTTTATTTAATATACTATTCAACATTGGGTAATAAACCGAAGAACACTTCGTGAAAACTAGATAGGAATATTTTATTTAACACACGTTTACTTTGTATAATTCGCGATATGAATATTATATATTACAAAACCAATTTATGTTAAGATCAGTACAGGCTGTTCTCGCTGACACAATCATCGGTAACATTTTTACGTTTAATTCAGACTACATTATAAGTAAGCATCGTATGTCATAATTACGCATGCAAGTCTTTGATGTTCTATATAAAAATGTGGTTTTATTTTCTATAATATGTACCCTGATCATTTTTCTTTATTTTCATTGTAACTATTTGTTTGTTTCTGTCCTCGTAAGTATAACACCTTTGCAATGAAAATATGTTGAATGTGATTCTATTTTACAACTTTTATTTATTTCAATATCTGCGTATTTAATTTAAGTGAATGCATATTCATACTTATGGTAAATCATGTTTTTTATTTTTACGAGGCGTCAAAAAATTGTTATTTTTCTATAATGATATTAATGCGCATCAAATTTCGATTGGAAGCAGTTACAGCATCATTACCGTTATGTGAATTAAATTTGTATAAGCTCGAACACCTACAGGTCTCAGACAAAATAATCAAGCGCATCAGGCGAACGTTACAAAGGTGACATATTATTATAAACGTAAGTATAAGGTTAGAGATCTAACTTATTGACCGGTTTCAGGTTGAGTTTTCAAGAAATAGTAGCATTTTCCTCCACACGGGTCAGCTCCAACTTATGACAAGAAATCCTGTTTATACAATAGTTTGTACGTACATAGTTATGCATTACGATAAGGATAATGTATCCATGTTAAAAATAGCACACATTTTACAATCACGTTCTTAAGGAAGCATTTGAATTAAATGCCATGTTAAAAACTAATTTTTGCTTTTCCTTTTTCCATATAAATTTCATTCTACATTATATACAATTTTAATAGAACAAAAAGTAACATACGTTTATAGGTATATAGTTCAATGTTGTTTTTGTGTCATATTGAATAGAAACATTGTCGACTTCTTGTTATAGCTGTCAACCTTAATAAAGTAATGTGCTTCAGCATGATGAAAAAAACGGAAACAACGCTAGACAAGTATGTACTTAATACATCCAGTGATTGAGACTACTTAGTGAAAATTGTAATTTGCTTATTTTTTAATTCAGTTACTTTATTTTCTCTATATCTTTATCAGCCCATGTGATTATACGTTCTAGATAATAACGAGCAAATACCGATACACCCTCCCTTTCATATTTGTATGGTTTCTCTCCGATAAGTATGGGTTATTTAAACACTTTCAACAAGAAATTTCAAGGCTAACCCTATTTAGGTACTTCCCTACATTCAATGTTTAATTCTATACATTCAGAACTTTACGGACACATAATTCACGAAATGTTTACGTGTTATTTGAAAACGACTAGCTACCCAGGAAAATTACTACCATTTTTTGGGGTAAAGGTAAAGAAAGACGTGTTCCTCACCGATTTGCATGAAACTTTGCAGAAACATCAATTCTTGCATAAAAATAAGATCTGTAAAAGCCAAAAAGGCCGCTCGCGTATACTTAAAAAGTTATTAAGCGTTAAAGTTTGGTTATAAAACCCGCCTTATCGACAGCGCGAACGACATCTGCGCATCCGCAATGATGTCTGCGCATGCACACGGACAAGTTTGCAGGTAAAGTGCGCGTATTTGAAATGAAATAATATTTAATTGGCGAAGGCTAGGTGTGGGCAAGGCTTCCCTTTTATAATGTTTAAGAGTTTTCAATCAAACAATGGTTTGAGTGGAGGTTTGGGTTATATTTTGTTTTCCCCAGGGGAGAACTCCCAACCAACTCTTAGTTTTTGTATTATTTAAGGGCTGGGTGTGGGCTAGGCTTCCCGTTTATAATGTCTTCAGTCAAACAATGTATTCAGTTATGGTTTGGGCTAGAATTCGAGCGTGCTTTTGTCGATAGAAATGATGTTGTTGCACTTTTGGCAATTAAAATATATACCAAACCTCCACTCAAACCATTGTTTGATTGAAAACTCTTAAACATTATGAAAGGGAACCCTTGCCCACACCTAGCCTTGGCCAATTCAGTATTATTTCATTTCAAATAGCGCACATTTCCTGCAAACTTGTTTGTGCGCATGCGCAGATGTCGTTCGCACTGTCGGGAAGGCAGGTCTATAACTAAACTTTAACGCTTAATAACTTTTTAATTAGACGAGAGCGCACTTTTTGGCTTTTACAGAACTTATTTTAATGCAAAAATTTACCATTACACGAAGTTTCATGCAAATTGGTGAGGAGTACCCCTTTCTATACCTTTACCAATGCTTGTATCACCGTTCTTCTAGTTCTTATCGTGGCCGGTACGTGGCAGCAGGTTGTTTGTATCCGTAAAATATTTACAATTACGTAATTTAATATATGTAATCCGGCGGATAAAGTAAAATATTGCAAAAAGAAGAAAATGTTGAGTACAGGGCTGCAATCAATCTCATTCTTTGTGGGAAACACATGCTATCTACTAGTTTCTCACATCATAACGATAGTTTCTATGTCCTGTTGATAGGCCAAAAATAGCTACCTGTGTTATGTATTCGTTTTCTGGAAATAACGACTTAATAAAATGCGAATTTTATTGACGCTCAAAAGGTGGTGTTACGTGTATGGTGAAAGATAAAAGTTGTGTGGTTAAGATATTGCAATCTCTTGTTAATTGACGCGATGCAATTATCATTGTGCAGTGGACTTGTAACAAGAATTATGTACATAAAATTGATACGTACATGCTGAAATTAGTACGGCTAAAATGTATTTGCCTACTAACGCAAATGACAACGATCAGCTGTGTTATGCGTCTTACTCGTTACACGAACAATGTATACGCCGTAGCTTATAATTCGTTTAAACTTTTGGCAACGTGACGATGGTGCGAGAAAAGACATTTTCAAAAGACAGCTTAAGAAGATTGTATGTTTTAAGCATTAATTTGTCTGTAGGAAGCACCAGTAATAGTCACCAATTTTTATTACATCCTCAAAGATGAATAGACTTTTGAACTACCTAATATTTCAAGGATGGATGTCATATTTAATGACAGCTGGTTTACTACTCTTCTCAAGTGGTTTTCTTTTGCATCGTGTTACAAGAACAGAACATGCAAACTGTTCCTCCTACTGTAGTCCAACAGAAGGCTGTGATATAAAAAGTATCATACAACAGGATGTTAAACGTGAAGCTACAATTTGTCTGAAGAAGAAAGCTAAAGTTGTGCTTCTTGTTGTTGATGCATTGAAGTTTGAGTTTGCTTCCTGGCATAATGATGAAGCTTCTTCTTTGTCATACCATCGTAATAAACTGCCGATTTTTCATGAACTACTTCAAAAATATCCAACTAGATCTCGCTTATACAAGTTCATTGCTCATCCGCCCACAACAACAATGCAAAGGTTGAAAGGTCTTACCACAGGTTCTTTACCAACATTTATTGATATAAGCTCAAACTTTGCCACTGAAAGTATTGATGAGGATAACATTGTTCATCAGAATGTTGCCAATGGTATTATTTTTATGGGCGATGATACATGGGTTGGGCTATATCCTAGTAAGTTCAAGCGACAATTTCCATCATCATCATTCAATGTATGGGACTTAGATAATGTTGACAAAGATGTACGATACCGTATTTTTTTTGAGTTGAAGAAGAATGATTGGTCTCTCCTCATAGCACACATTCTTGGTATTGATCATTGTGGACATAAGCATGGACCAAAACATCCAGAAATGTTAAGAAAACTTAATGACACAAATACTCTTATACAAGAGATTGTTCAATCGCTTGATAATGACACAATGCTCTTTGTTGTTGGCGACCATGGCATGACAGAAAGTGGTGATCATGGTGGTGATAGTCCTGGTGAGGTTGAAGCAGCAATGTTTGTGTACTCCACAATACCATTGTTCAACCAAGCCACAACAAAAGATATTCGGAATGTTGACCAAATTGACTTGGTTCCTACTTTAGCATCAATTCTTGGTACAGCTATACCATTTTCAAACCTTGGTTCTGTGATAGTCGATGCTTTACCAATTAGTGCACATGAAAATGACACAGAAAATACATTCTGGTACCCATTACATTCTATTTGGGCAAACATTGTACAAAGCAAAAAATATGTGGATGCTTATTCTTCAGATACATACCTGTTTTCCGATGAACAGTTGCAAAACATTGACACCATGTACAATCAACTTTTACGACAAATAAAGTATGTAAATGGTCTAAATGAATTCAAGGTATTTCTGGAAGATACAAAGAATTATTTTGATGTGTTAAAGAATACTTGTGCAGAGGCATGGGTTCAGTTTGACTCTAGTCTTATGTCAAAAGGATTACTTCTTATGTTTTGTACATTATTTTTCTTTTATGTGTTTATTACCGGAATACCAGAGAGTCGTATGATCGTGATATTTAAATCATCTTTCTTACGTCATTCATTTTGTGTTAATATAGCAGTTACAGTAATAACATTTTGCCTGTTTGCATTTAATTTTCTGGACGACTTTAAAAATTCTGCTTTTGTTGCTACTGGAACTGTCTCTATTTTCTTGTTGGGCATTTTGATTATTCAGAATTGGGATGTTGTTTCAACAAGATGGTATAATCAGCGTAAAATGGAAAAAGTAACATACATAGCTAGAATCGTTCTTGCATCTACAGTATGCAGTCTGTTTTCCAACAGCTATATTGTAGAAGAAGCTGATGTTCTATCGTTTTTGCTTCTTACTGTGCTCAGCACATTTCTAATTACGCTTGGATCAGACAAAGTTTATGAATATTCTGAAAAAAGATTCAAAGTATTCCCAAGAACAATAGAGAAAACATATTTTAGAAAGATTTCAATAATGGTGGGTTTAGCTGCTTGTATTTGTATACGTTTATCATACTACTTCTGGCAGTGCCGTGAAGAACAACGGTCTTGTTTCGCATTTGTTACCGGTAAAGCCGGCGCACTGACCTCAAATAATTTAGAGAGAGTTCTACTCGCTATTACCCTTCTCGCTCTTGCACTGTACATCACGATAATTCGACTATGGCTGCAAAATTGTGGAAGTCTTTCTGGGTTTGCTCCCAGTGTGATTATTGGACGCTATTGTCCAGTGATCATTGGCGTCTGTATGGGGTCATATTGGGTTCTGCAGTGGCTTCCAAAGTTTATTAAAATGAAATTTACGCTCTCCTGGCAAGTAAACGCGTTGCCTAACGTCGTTTACGTATTGTGTTTAATCGCAATAATTATTCTGTACTATCGACCACTTGGTGTGTTCTTATTACCCGCAAAAAAGGATAATATAGTCGTTTATCAAGATGAAAACGTGGTGCCAAAATTGTTTGAAAAAATTAAAGATTCTATTCGTCGTAAAGATATTGCAACAGTGGAAGAGATGCCAATTGTGTACGGTTTAGGTACCGTTTATAGTGCAACGTTTATCTCACTTAGCGTTTTTCTCACTCTGCTTTATTCTTTATTATTGGGCCATACACTGTCGCCCAGTACATTTTTATTATTTGTAACAAGTGCATCGGTTCTGTGGTTGTCTGCATTAGAAAGATTCAAAAACGCCAATAGCTTATGTAAGTATATAAATCTATGTGTGTATAAAATTGTAAACATAAATTATTGTATGTAATATGTATTCTTTCTTGCATATACCTTGGAAAACAGCTGAATTATTGGATGTACCCACACCTACACTTCTTTGCTGGTTTCTGATAGCCGAATATTTTTTCTACGCCACTGGTCATCAAGCTACATTTCCTACAATACATTGGGATGCTGCATTTGTGGGAACCGGAAGTCATTACTATGGAAATCTGTTACCGGCGATTTTAATTGGTAAGAGGACACGTGGTACATCAACATATGGATGAATGAATATTCTTCACTGACTTATTGCAAAATACTAATATTAATATAATTCCTTAAATAATATTAATATAATATTAATAAAATTGCTTTTTCTGCAGGAATAAATACATTTGGGTCGCATATTATATTAGGGGCTGCATTGCCTTTACTGGTAGTTGTGCCATTAACTCTTTATTTTGTGTTCCCAAAACGGATCAAAGTAAAATTTTCAGAAAATCGTATGAAGAAAGGTGAACTTGTACTATTTGAGGAAGATTCAATCTTCCATACCGCAATATTTTCGGTTGCGGGAAAGTACGTGCTGTTTCATGGAGTTAGGGTAAGTTGTATGATAACAGAAATTATCACTCATAAAGTGACATTATAAAATTTACTACTGGCGTAAATACGGCAACAAAAACATAATTTGCATGTATATAAATAATTAAGATTTTGTGATTAATATTTTCTTGCACGCCTTTTTGTAGACTTTCGGCAGTATGCTTGCGGCAACAATCCACTGTCGACATTTGATGGTCTGGAAGATCTTTGCGCCAAAATTAATATTTACCGGATTAGGATTCCTAATATCAATGTGTAGTGTACTGGCATCATTCTACATGGTGTTCAGAATTGATCAACAGATGGAACACTTGATAAATCAAGTGACAAAAAATAGATGATAGCAGTCTTTTACAATGAGATCCTCATATGGAAATGGGTGATGTACCAAAAAAAAGCAATGTTGCTGTTACACACAAATGGCCCACCAATATCTGGTAAAATGTACTTTAAAGTATCCAGTATCTTGAGAAAGTGACTTTAATTAAGTGACAACTTAAAATGATATGAAACACTTGTTCTACGTCTATACTCACTGATACACTGCCGTTAATTTTCGACTTTTGTACGCCATAAAGTGTAAGGATAGCTTGCACAATATTTATTATGACAAGATTAAATGTTGTAGTTACCACAGATTACAGACTTGTCCGTTCGAATCTTCTGGGCACTATGCAGTAGATATTGAAAATAGTGCTTTCATACACACTAACGCTATCCTGCGCGCAATGCATTGCTGATTGAAAAATAACAAAGCAACGCACTTGATGCAGGATTGCGTCCATGTGCGTCTATTTGCACTGATACTTAGTTTTTGACAGTTATTATCATCGCTGAATCGTTGAAACAACTTCTCACATATATGCGTCGTTATAATCAAATTTTGCCATTTTTATTTTTACGTGAAATCAATGTTTTTCTGCTTAGCAACATCATTACTTAGTTGCAACAAGGAATGCGTAAATATGTTGAACGATGTTGATGGCATCGTTCCCAGGCTTCTTCCATCACACTAGCATTCTCTTTCTTGAAAAAAATGCTTTATTCCAATGCACATTCTGTTACACATATTATATATTTTTTGAGTGAAACAATGTTAGCAAAACAACTCTTGTATAACATTGAAACAGTATTAAATATAATTTCCTTGCTTCATAAATGGCCTAGTGATGACTATGGTGATGTCTATGGTTTTGATGTTCTTTTTGTAAATACTGCGTCCAATACATCCATTGATCAGGATCTGCATTGTCATCGGTGTCCTGCGACAAATCAACATACTCACGATATTCATGATCCAGACATTGCATATACTTAATTTTGGTAAGTACTACTTTGAGTATCTGGTGTTTGAACCTTAGTCAACATAGGCATTTGAATCTGAAAACAGAGTTACCATATTGCGCAGAGTTATCTTATGTAGTTCGGTAAAATTACCAAATTTGACAACTTTTGATAATATTCTATGCCACAAAATTTCATATGAACATTTTTTTATGTTTCCTATACATTTTCTGCATAAAATGCAAACTCTGTTAATACATTTATGTATTTATTATCTTATATCAGAACAAAGAGTCAAAATAACAGTGAACCTATTATTACATTATATAATTTTCCTGTAGTTGTTTCTTCATCGCATACGTCATTAACATCATAAAGATAGAATGTATGTTTATGAAGAAGGCGCAATAGTACATTCCTCATAATATCAGGGTTATTATACGGTGATGCACATTTAAAAATAATTAGCTGCTACTGTCAGATACAATTATTGAGAAAGAAAACTTTTTTCCGATAAAACAGTTTACTTACGAGCAGTTTAATGCCTCCTCCTTGATGACCTGGAACGGAACCGCCACCAGCTTGTACGGATTCAATGGCACCTGCTGGTAAGCTTTGATAGCCTTGGTGCATTTTCATACTGACGCCCCTTGCATACTGATGGCGGATTTGATTGTGGTCAGACTCTTCATTGGGGTCAATATCCCATTCTGGGTTGTAATTTGGAATCTCTCGTTTCAAACCAACAGTAGCTGATGCATCCTGAACAAAGCATAAAATAGGCATAGCGGCACAAAAAAATTTCATACTGTTTAATACCGTACGTACAGATTTAACGACTTGTGGAGATTGCTGTTGTTTGACCTGCATAGCCGACAATTGTTGCTCGATGTCAGTAGGCACATAAGTATTTGGTTGCGCAACCTTGATGTCCGACAACCTTTTTTTAATAGCGTCCAAAAGCGTCATGTTAAAATTGAGAGCTGTTTCATCTTGCGGGAAGATAACACGAGGAAAAGTTGGGGCGAAGTTATTATCGTCCGACGCTTCAGGCGTTTCCAAAACATCTGTGTTAGTTTTAAATTCCTGTACGATACTCGCGGTTACGTTGCGTTGCAGTTCGGTCAACATATCGAACATTTTACTGAGTATCACCATTCGTTGTTTAAAGGGAAGCATCGGATCAGCGGTGGGCTTCATCCACATCGATGACATGAACGGTTTAAGGGGTTTACCCGTGAGGAGAGGTGACATAGTCGCACTCTTTCCGTATGCAATTATGTCGTCCACTGTTGCGACCATGTCACCCTTTATAATACCCATATCTGTTAATATTGTATCGATTATACTATCTTTAGCAGCAACCAGAGAGGACATGTTTTCTGTGGATCTCGCAATTCTTGCTTGCATGTCATCTACATTATTCTTCATGTCATCAGTTGTCGACATTGATACGGGCACAACATTTATCTTCATCTTGTCAAGCAATTTTTTCATGAAATCATTCAATTTCTTATTATATTCAACTGGATCAATGCTTATAGATGTCGGTATGAAAAAACTTGGCGGCATGATCGTGCTCTGCGGAACTGGTAGATCAGGTGTTGGTTTAATAAGGTTTTTAAAAAGAGCAGTTAAGAAAGCTTGCTTTTGAGCAGTTAGATCTATCATCGGGTTTACTTTAGTCATGCCATACGTAAAGGGCAAAAATTGTTGCTTTGGTGTGTCTATATTTGCTTTTTGTTCGGGTAACTCATTTACTGTTGTATCAGTCTCAGACTTGTCCGTACTTCTACTTTTCCGAGAAAACAGACTATCTTCAAACGATTTGTTCTTTTTGCCCTTTTCTGTCTTTTTCGTAGACGTTTCATACATAGAGTAAGGTGTGTCATAATATGGCGACTTACTGTTTAATGAATAATCTTCGTAGAACTCCGTAGGATAATTAGATGAGAGCTCGCTTGTCGTAAAATAACTTGAATATGCTAAAATTATACGATTCATCATTATGCGGAGATGTATTGTTTTATGTTTTCATTTTATAATCGCGAAAACTTTACTATGGGTATTATTATCTTTACTAAGAAACTTAGATAAATTTATATTACCAGGATTTGCGGCCAATGCATCCCATGCTGGATAGGGGAAGAATTTTGGTGCTCCGCAAGTAGCAGAGATTGTCACACAAAGCAAGAACAAAACTCCTTTCTGTCGATCCATCTTTCACTTTTGTCCGGTCTGTCATCGAACGTTACTTTTATACCGCTCGTGATGGCGATAATCCTTGCAAAGACTGATACTGCAAGTGGTATGCGAGAGAACCGCCGCTTTGACAAACTCATTAATGTAATCCATTCTATCAATATATCGTCTGCACATGCGGATTATAATTAAACGATTCGACTTCCTTCTGAATTTTGAGCATTGTAACTTCATTTGCGCAACCGTACACAACTATACATCATATAATCAATATATTCGATTAAATATTTGAGTGAGTACATGGCTATATAATTATGTTAGGGGCCATAATTTCACACTCTACCATTATTTTCGGTGGAGAATATCATTCAACTTTGAGCCCTATGTATTCTTCGAATAGGCATTGTCTAAATACCACTTTACATATTAACACGCCACCGTAACATATTTGCTCAAACGGGTATGTTAATTCAAATCATAGTAACCCTTCACTTTTCATGGTAACAGTTGTCGTTTGTTTTCAATAATGTAATATACCAGCTGTCTTCGTTATCATGCAAGTCCGTTATTTGTCTCACCGGGCTATACTTAGCAAATAGTCATCCTGAAAATAAGTGGCAGGACTGTTGGTTTTTTCCGAATCGAGTTTCTATGATGTAGAAGCCGATATGAATAAGATACATAACGGTGAGTATTTTGAAACGCAAGATATACATATAGGGAACATATTTTTAAAACTTAACTAAACAAAATTATTCCGGCTGCTTCAAAAAGATAAAAAAAATGTCCATTTATTTGTATGCCCGTTTTGTCAATCTAAGGTATAACGGTGTATCAATACGGTTAATAGTATGGTAAATATCAAATGTTCAATATTACAGATGAAAGATGTTTTATGATGAACTATTGTAGTGATAAAGAAAGTGTTAACGTGTGGAAAAAATATAGACGTTTTCTCTATTTTTATTAAAAATGATAGGTATAACTTGTATTCATCTAAACAATGTCTTTTCATCAAATTTCTGTTTATTGTAGTGCTACCAATCTATTTTGAACATTTTAATGTTCTCAGAAAACTGCAATGATCATTTGTAAAATTTCAATATTACCCTTATATTACAGTACGTAGTGCTTGACCCAGACTTATTTTATTCAACTAGTGCATAAAATTATATCATTTATTATATTTACTACTAATTTTTGTTTTATTGTATCTTCTTGAACTAGTGTAGGAAGATTTAATGGTAAAATCCTTTAGGGCTGTTCCATAAGATTACATAGAATCAAGCTCAACAACAATACGTAACAAATGTGTGATATGGTTATTAATGGTAAATTGCTTAAAGAAGAAATAGTAAGTTGTTTAAAAATATCTGAAAACGATTGCGGACATTTAAGTGCATTAAGTGATAATTGCAAGCAATATGCGAAGGATCTAATGCCACATATACAGGTAATATTAAATGATAATTTTATGGTATACAAAATTATTAACTTTAAATTTATTTACGTATAGGAATGTGATGTAGATAATTCCATTAGTGGCAGTTTTGGAATAAACAGTACACTGAAGATAAGTATAACTAAATTTTTAACAAGAATAAAAGAAGGGGTTTCTTTAGGTAACATTATCATTTTGAAACTGTACATATATTTGTATTAGACTGATGAAATTGAGATGTATAATACAAAGTAACCTCTGAAAATTATTTGACATATAAATAAACATTTAGAGTTACCATCGTTTCCATGGGTAAAAACGATAAGACATATGTCATATAATAATGGACTGCCTACAACCAAAGCTTATATCCAAATCTCTAATGAACCAGCCAAAGAAATGACCAAATTAAATACATCTTACAAACAATTACTGCCAATAATCAACCAGCAACCACTAGCAACCACAGCAGGAAATATAATAGCTATTGTACCAACAAAAAATGAAGATAAAACTACTAGAAATTCTTGTTGCAATAGAAAAATAGATATTTGTAAGTGTGATTCGGATATGATAACATACAGACATATGCCATGTGATCAAATGTTTCCTAATAAATTGAAGCTAAGCAATTCGGAAAACTTAACATCATGTGACACAAGCTACCCTGAAAATCTGGTCTGGAGGTAAACATATAACTACACTTTGAATAATATTATTAATAAACAATAAATAATTAATATTCAGTATTTACATATAGTTGCATGGATGCTGGGATGAATTCGTGTGTGCAGAATAACATGCCACAAGTTGGCTCTATAACAGAATTGGCTGTATACAAAAATCATTGTTACGATGCATTAGTGCATATTCAACGAACAAAAGGTTTATCAAGCTAAGATCACAGATTACCACTCAACATTTTTTCTACATTGACAGAATCAACTCTTGACTATATGTTACTTTCAACTTTTGTGAAACGTTATTAAAAATGTTCTGCAATGTACAATCTGCATGAAAGATGTAATTAAGTAATATCAACATTTATACGAAATATTATTTATAGCAGCAATAGCGAACTCAGAATCAGTGACAGCTTCCTCTACACGTTATCAGCCGTATTTTGTTAGGTGTGTGCATCAGTTGCATAACAAGCAATGTAAACATTTTTTGACGAATTCACCTTTTACGCTGTATACAATAACGCAACCTACATTGTCGAACATGTACAACATGCCACCTAACATGCGAACAAAATGCAATGGTCGGAATTACACTTCTCTAAAACAATCAAAATGCGAACAGCAGGTACGTTATTGAAATCAAATTAATACTTACCTTGCTGTATATACCGCAACATTAGGATAATTCCCTTTTCTTCATCTTTTTATTTCTATATTACCTTGACACTTCACGGGATTTCTCGAATACTTATACTGAACATAGTGCCCAACTTTCACCCCACAAAATGAGTGGTAAGCTTTAACTATGGTAATTATTAATTTACGAAAAAAGCGACTGCAATCACTGCCAAAGTATTGCAATTCTTGGACGTATTTAGGAAATTTGTTCAACGTAATTCGCTTAAGTTCTATTTTATTTATTTATAAAAGCAGCTGGGCATCTATGTGCATGAAGTCGTATTGTAAAAAGAAACAGAAAAATTTACGTACAAAATATCAGAAATTAGAAGAAATAGTTGGGAGATTAAAGAAAACAAAAGATGACGATAAGAATAGCTAGCAAATGAATGGTAATTTGAACAAATTATTCGACAAAAGGAAAGCTGAAAAACGTTGCAGTGTAATTATGATTTATCTATCCTACTTTTACATTGCAGGATATTAAGTTGTAGCAGATTAATATTTATCATATTATATTTCACATGTTAACTACGGAATATATAATATACACGTATTCTTATAGTAATGAGTGTACAGTTTATTGTACATTGAACATTGGTGGGACATTATTTGCACTTCGTCAATCATGCAAAAAAATTTCATGGCACAACATATTCGCCATTTATTTCTTAGTTTCTTTTATAATGGTACATAACAATATTTGTAAGTATGTGCATACATTACAACTTAAACTTTAAATGAGTACTTGGTCAGTATTGTCAAGGCAAAATTGTAGTTAGAGGGCAGTAGAGGATTAGAGATGCGATAAGTACAATAAACAAGTACCAATACACCAGTATTGCTCAATAATATCTTGAACGATACTTCGACAGTTTCTTTGATACGATTTTTTCTTTAAAAAAAAAACAATTATGTTTCTTTTCCTATTTGGAACACCACGAATTGTTATTCTTAGGACAAAGTATCACAATCAATATTTCTGCTACACTCCTATAATTCGATTTCATATTTGTGGCATTGTTGCTTTATTAGCAAATAAAAATAAATAAAACGTACGTGCTATATTATTCGGAACAAATTTATATCAATATTTTTACATTGCGCGATAAGGTATTCGATAGGAATATAGCTGAAAATGTATTTTCCCTGTGCTATCTGTTGAGCCGTGTTTAATACGATATGTTACTTACAATCAAGTGACATATATTTCGTATTCGTAAACAAAAATAATACTATAAATTTTGTTTATAAGAATATGTTTACAAGCGCGTATGAAGATAGCAACAACACTGTTAGTTCATCTATACATGTCTTCCTGAGTTTGTAATCCATGTCTAATGCACAAGTGAGAATATCGTATCATTGAAAAGTGAAAATAATCAGGGAAATAGAGAAATGATCATGCAGAAGTCAAATTAATAAGTTTTGCGGAATTATTAATAATTTGAAGAAACATTAAGTAGAAGAGAACATTGTTGAACTTCAACAAAAGTTTTAATAAATTTTAATAATGTCTGCAAGTATTATATAGCTTGCATTGCTTATTAGAAGTAATTAAAACATAAGTTTATTAAATGCCTAAAGTAATCTACTTGGAATGCAGCTATTTTTGCATTACATTATATCATCATAGCTCGTTATAACTCAAGTAATTACTCCATTATACAATAACGTATTGAAAATGCTTTATTCCAATTTGATTTCAATTTAAAACGTCTGAAGTATTTGTGCCGTATTACAGCGTACTTTGGTTTAACAGGTATTTACTCAGTAAAATGAAGCTTAATTTAGTTAAAAATCTACTCCACTTTAAGCATTCAAAGTCATAGTCTGATATTTCCCCTGAACACAAAATTACAGAAAATTATATAATAAATTCGTATGACAGAGGTATACGCTTCGCAAGTTGCGTATATGGCGAGCGTTGTGTTGTTTCTGGCAGTGTCTGTGTTCTTCTCGATTCTTGAGGCTAATTCTGTTTTGCCTCGACCAACGACTTCCGTGTAATGCACGAAAACTGCATACTATTTAGTGTCCTTTTCACTGTATGCTTTTGTATACCTTTTGAACGCCCTGATTCCCATGTTACATACACAACGCTACATTTCTTTAGAAGCCTACATGAACACACACTTTTCTTACCTATGACTAGATTCGGGTTCTGTGACGCATATGCTACCTGTACCGCGACTTTATCTGTGAATTTACGTGCACTGATGATGATCTTATTGCGTGTCTATACATGTGCACGCCTGCGTGTTTGTGCACTGCTATTATTCACCTCACTGTGGGCACGTGTGGGTAATTGTGTGATCGTATAAAAGATCATACATACGCATAACTAATGTACACGAAAAACGATGAACAACATAATTGCTGACACATACCAGTATACCTAGCATTACAATATCAAAATTAATATTGTTTTGCATTTATTTTTAAATTCTTAGCACGTATCACGTGAATACGCGCACGAGGGTCACAAGTCATTCACACACAGAACGCACGCTCGGGCGTACATGGTACACACAGGATTTTTCATATAGAATTTGTTTAGTAACTGCAATAACGACTTCTACATTATTGGATGCCTCATATGAGTGTGAAACAATAAGAATTTGTCATACAATTCAAGATTAAAATAATATAAAAATATCTGCATCTTATGCCATCGCCTGATTAACTGTCAATGAATTATTTTAAGTGATTTCACAATCTGTTGTCATATTTTGTCCATCGTAAAGTTAAAGTGAAGTAAATGAATTTGCATGCTACACAATAAAGATCTTGTACACTATTAAAAAAGTACGAAAATTACATTTGTAGGTAATTAAGCTATTGCATTATTAATAAGTTTGCTAAGTTTCATATAAAACATAACATACACAAATCAATAGCTAACAAACACAATTTATTATAAGTAAAAGTGAACTCTATTTTTACTATGATATGTATGTACTAAAAGAATATTTTGTTTTTGGATTTAATGTATTGTTGAAAATTTACTATTGTACAAAGGTTTAACCAAATGCTACTAACTTTACGTCAGAAAACATTTGATATTGAAGTCTTGCATGACACTGTTTATGTAAAGGAGTCTGAATTACATCGCCAATGATAAAAGATGTAATGCGCATACCATTTTTCTTTGTGACAATGAAAGCGTAATTATTACTTCAAAATATTCATTATAAAGTGTTAATTTTATATATAAAGTATAACGAGATCACAATGTATAACCGAAAACAACTAACCACTAATGATTTAGATAATCGTGTCTACTTGGACATATTTACTGGAATCCAAAATAATAATAGAATTGGCGAATCGATTGTCACAACTTTGTTGATGCTGTGAAGAGTATGAAAAAGCTCACAAAAAAGTATTGAATCATTTTAATAGTATTGAAATCAATTTATGGAACTAATTTCATAAATCCACTGTGAAGTAAATAATAGCAATAATAGAACATAATTACTATACAAAAATGATTAATCTTAGATATCAGTAAGTATATAAATTATTAATACTGTTTTTGACAGTTGTTCCATACGAACCTGCTTGTAGCTGCTTAATATACACTTTATAAGGAACTAAAACCTCATCAATAATGTATAAATAACATAGTAAAGCCCTATATTAGTCAAACGAGAAATCTGTTCCTTGATCAAGTAAATGGCAGGATGTACAAGTGACGGACAAAATCATAGAAACTAATTAATAAAAGTGTTATAAAAAGAAATTCAACCTATCAAAGAATTGTAGTAGCTTGATTTCGTGTAACAGACTATTACAGTTTCTTAAGCTCCATGGTATGTGCACTGTTGGATGATTTTTGGTAATATACCACTCTTGCATATGACACGTCACAAACAATACTTTAGTTACAAATACTTTTAGAGCCGAGAGTTCATTGGCAAAAAAAGTACAATGGAGACAAATAGTCATGTACTTTTGATGTTTACGTGCTAGTGGCCTTATAGTTACAAGTCCTCATAAAATTCACTTAGATTTATTACTTAGTACACAATTGGAACATGAGATGAAATTGCTTGTATATCAAAGTCTAGCAGTCTGATTCTGTGATGTGTCTGGACCCAAAGAACAAAGGAGAAATCATCCTCTTGACAGCAAAATGTACAAGGCATCGATAATTGTATACAAAACTTCTCAAAGTTCCAAAACAACAGATCTTCTGCTTTTTCCTTTGTTGTTACATTTCACTAGTAAACAGTAACGTATATATTCCGAATTGAAATTGAAGCAAAACCGATTGTGGGTATGCTTGGAGCGTATTTCCATTAATTTAAATGTTAATAACATTGAAATGCACACACGCATGCATGCATGCATGCATGCATGCATATGCGCATACACAAACATAATACGCCGATAAATTTCCCTCATTCGGTACAAACAAGATGTAACCAAGACATTTTGATCATATTAACAAAATGTTCCTATTTAAAAGCTACGTAAGTACGATGGCAAAAATCTTTAATTTAAGTAATATTATTTACAGCCAATAATGGAACAATGCTATAAACAAGAACGACAAAAGAAAGTAGAAGAGTTACAATTTTTCTCAACAAATGCTTACACGATTGTTGACGTAAAATTGTGAATTCGCAGGTTACCTGAGAAATTTCTGTCTTTTGAAAACAGTTGACAACGTTCTTCCGTAATTAGTCCACATTATTTAATGTACACTGAAATCTGTTATGAGCCAACTATGTGAAACTATAAGTGTCCATGGTTTTACTGGAACAAGGCTGTGCATCGTCTGGTAGAGTCTTATGCCACTGTTCTGTCCAAGCAGTAGCACGATCAGATGCTACATTAGAAATGTCATCTTTATCATTATTGGAAGTGCCTTCCATTTCCCAGTGAAAACCATTGCGTGTTACTTGAATAGATCTACTCTCCCAATAATTTTGTATCTCATTGTTCACTATCATTTCTGAAACTTTACTCCTTGTTTGCTTAGAATCGCAACTTCTTTGGCCGGTACCAGACCTAGGATTTGAATGTTCGAGCGATTGTATGGGCAACTTTCGTGGAACACACCGAGTTTTACTATTGTCCTCCACACGAATGGATTCAGTTTTACTAGCCATGACATTTTTATCTCCAGTCACACTACCATCGCCATTCTTTCTCCTTTTCCTTCTTCGCCGTTGAATCTCAGCGTCAACTTCTTGTTGCAAATCTTCATCATCGTCATCTACATCAATATCATCGGCATGTTGCGGTAAGAAATGTTGTCTGGCCGATGCCCAGTGATCTTTTCTATTAGCATTTTTCTTAAACTTGTCGTTACAATTGCTATTTCCATTGCCATGGTGAGCATCATTGACACTAGCATCATTGTCGATACCACACTTTTTCGATTGTTGATTTTTTACAATCCAAGAAGCTGTCCTCTTTGGACTGCGCTCTTTTAAAGTAACCTGTATAATAAATTCGTACAGTAAACAAACCAGAGGACAAGGCTGGATTATGTAATAAAAATGTCTATGTAACTTACACCAGACGAAGATGAATTTTCAACAGGTTTATAAAGTTGAGTGGGTATATGATTGTGAGGATCTTGTCCTTTGCACGCAGAACCACTACACCCATGTATCCAGGACAGCAAAAATGCTAAAAGAGCTGACGAGAAACCTAATACTGCCGCGGCAGACAATTGGGACCTTGTACGCCTTGGTACCCAGCCTTCACTATGATATTCCCAAATTAAGAATATCAGTAATGTACTGCTTAATGCATAAGATAAACCTATGCTAGCAAACACCCACGCATTCTGAGAAAGAGAAACATTATAACAATTTCAAAATAGAAGAGTACCAAAAATAAATAGAATTCTCCAGAACATCAATTTTCTTTTAATTCACACAGCAATTAATAAAATATAGGTTGTATATTTATACATACCAGTTTTGCCCAATTAAAAGGAAAAATGTACACGACGTGTGAAATATCAAGGAAGAGAAGTAATGCAGTGACCAAAAAACAGAAAACAGTTACGAAGATCATAAATCGCAAACGGCCAACTAACGGCAGCATAAGTAAGCTGACCTTGCTTGTACCAGAGCTGCATAAGGTTGCCAAGCAAGCTGCAGATGATACCTGTAATAACAAATAGTTAAATATCATCATAGTTATATTTATCTATACCAATAAAAAGTGTATATTTTCTAAATAAAATAAAGCTGTTGCCTACAAGAAGCAAGAGTCTCATGACGCCAGTTGCTGTTTTAAGATGACCCTGTACATCACAATAAAATACTAAATGGCTCGATTGTGGCCAAGGCAGTACATTGGAAGAAGACCCGTGCCTGTGATGATCACCGTGGCCATAGTGATCATGATAATTTGCGTGTGAATCCCATGAATGTATTGTAGAATGGACACCAGGCGAATCCAGCTCCGATGATTGGGAGCTGATTCGCCCCCCTGTCCTACTGCCTGCTATTGATACAATATCAAAACAATATATATAGCCCCTGTACAATTGATGCTGTATTCATATGAAGCATCTGTTATTTGTACCAATTTCGAAGTCTTGTATATCTTCAGGTCTAGAATATGCAGAAGGTGGTGGTTCCAGATCGCGGATTTCTTCCAAAAGAAGAACTTCTATTTCGTCGGCTGCGTACAAATCCGAAACCGAGCGAATATGATGCCGAGTCTCGCTCATTACTTAAGTGCACTCTCTTGTTCTCTCCTACCAGTCTGCCGACCTGCCCTTGTATCTGACCTTCCAGCAACGACCATTTGTTGCTTGGTGGATTCAGTAACAGATCCATTTGTTTATTCTCCATTGCCTGTAAATACTGCGAGCCATGTCTACTCCTGCAGGCAATGTTCCCACTGCCTTTAGGCCACACCTGCAGTATGTGGCTGCATTAAAAAAGTGTGACAATAGTAATGCTATACATATTTATTACACCAACAGATTAATGAATTAGCACATTCTTAAAGAAAGCTTACAAATTTTTGTTTCTGACATCATCAAAATGTTATATTAGACACTGTTCTAATAAATTCGATCCACATTTCGGAGAACCAATATACACTACACACAGAACACATAGCAATAAAATATTAACAAGTGAACAGACAAGATAAAAAAAAACAAAATACTATTTGACAAATTCTACATATTTATCTCGATGGTTTACATGTACCTCGTTCTAATATACCCCTATAGACCTAATTCATCAAGCAGAAAATTCATTGAATATTGACAAACATGGCATAAATCGTACCTCAAATTGTTTTCGCGGAATATACACTGTAGATCACATTTTTCTGACATTACTCGTAATAAAGTCCCCGATCGTCCAACGAGTAGCCGCCATTGCCTTTTTGCTGTTTTTGCTCATAATCTATGTCTATTACAGCGACCTAGAAACAACAGATGGGAGAACGCGTACCTCCTTGTTCATTGTACGTCACACGCGACGTCTGATAGTTGCTGCTGTTTCAATAAACTCTTTTGCACGTGCCGAAGAAGTTCTATGGGTACGTCTTAAGAACGCGTGCTATTCGTGGTAATTGTAGAAAGAGAGTAAGAGAGAGAGAGGGTCGGAGGAGCGTATACACGTACATACGTATGTACCATGATATTCAACGTATTTAACACATAGTCCTATCAAAGAATGTTATTGGTTAAAATTATTTTACACGTGCTTATCTTCCAATCGACTGCTTTCAAATCCAGCACGTACAGAGTACCATACTGACTTAATAAATAGTGGCAAGCGACGAATTTTCAATCATATAATTATGCGGATGTAAACAATTTGTTGTCCACGCACATTATATTTTTTTCTCATTGTTGTGTAACTATATATCGGTAGAAACCAAATATATATGTATACGACACAGAACGCATACGTTATATGCGTATAATATAAAGAAATATTATTAAATAAGTGTTGAACAAATAACATTATATTGGGAGTACAAATAAGTTTGGAGGGTTTTTTTTGTAACTTTCAAGCTTTATTCAGAGAAATTGGTACAATGTATTTTATTCCAAGTATTGTCCGTTGTCAGCTAAGATTTTTCCCAATCTTTCAGGTAGCATACGGATTCCGCGTTCAAAAAATTTCTTGTCTTTTGAGCCGATCCAAGAATCCACTTAATGTCTGGCTTCTTCGTAAGTGAAGTGTTGTTCAGCCAGGCCATGAGCCATCAATCGGAACAAGTGGTAGTCGAAAGGAGCAATATGTATCTGGTGAATACGCCGGGTGGGGTAGAACATTCCATTGAAGCGCCGCCAAAGTTGTCCTTGACGAATGCTCATCCTTGTTCATCCCATCAAATGCATAACATTACCTTTTTACCATCAACTTCAGATTTTGCGTTTGGAGGAGTTGTTCGCATGTGAAAAAACGGCGCTCGGCGTTTATTGGCTCGAGTTCGTACGGAACTGTACGGAACCCACATTTCCTTGTTTTTGCACCAAATGCATGGTCTTGGAACGGCTTGAAATTGCTTGTTGAGTCTCCCTCAAGGTTTCAGCGAGTTCCTTTTGAGTTTGGCATGAATCTTGGTCCAATAACGCCTTCAACTCAGCGTCTTCAAACTTTACTGGCCTCCCTTCGCGTTATTTGTTGCGTGGTGTAAAAATCGCCACTTTTAAATCGCCGGAACCAATATTCACATGTTTTTATTGATGCAGCATGTTTGCCATATCTTCACACAGCAATCGATATCCATCAGTTTCACTTTCCATCGGAATAAAAGAATAATCCAGCGCGTTCCCGCAAATTGTGTTTTGTTGCCACAAAGGTTGACATGGTTAGATTACAAAGAACTGGTTAGATTATAAAGAAAGAATGTTGTTTACACTTCAGCGAAATGATACATACTGATTTTTAGCGGGAAATGATGACACTTCGACACGAATATAGTTACAAGATGGTCCGATGCGACTGAAGAGTAGGGTTTCGTTCTGGATCCGTCGGCAGTCTCTTCAGGGTAAAGGTATAGAAAGGGGTACTCCTCACTGATTTGCATGAAACTTTGCAGAAATATCAATTTTTGCAGAAAAAAAAGATCTGTAAAAGCCGCAAAGCGCGCTCTCGTCTAATTAAAAAGTTATTAAGCGTTTAAGTTTAGTTATAAAATCTGCTTTGCCGACAACGCGAACGACATCTGCGCATGCAGTTTGCAGGAAATGTGCGCTATGTGAAATGAAATAATACTGAATTAGCCAAGGCTAGGTGTGGGCAAGGCTTCCCTTTTATAATGTTTAAGAGTTTTCAATCAAATAATTGTTTCAGAGGAGGTTTGGGTTATATTTTAATTGCCAAAAGTGCAACAACATCATTTCTATCGACAAAAGCACCTAGCCCAAACCATAACTGAATATATTGTTTGAGTGAAAACTCTTAAATATTATAAAAGGGAAGCCTTGCCCACACCTAGTCGTAGAAATAATATTGTTGCACTTTCGGCACTTAAAAATAACCCAAACCTTCACTCAAACCATTGTTTGATTGAAAACTCTTTAATATTATAAATGGGAAGCCTTGCCCACACCTAGCCATAGAAATAATGTTGTTGCACTTTTGGCATTTAAAATATAACCCAAACCTCCACTCAAACCATTGTTTGATTGAAAATTCTTAAATATTATAAAAGGGAAGCCTTGCCCACACCTAGCCTTAGCGAATTCAATATTATTTCATTTCGAATACGCGCACATTGCCTGCAAACTTATCCGTGCGCATGCGCAGATGTCGTTCGCGTTGTCGGTAAAGCAGGTTTTATAACTAAACTTAAACGCTTAATAACTTTTTAATTAGACGAGAGCGCGCTTTTCGGCTTGTACAGATCTTTTTTTTTATGCAAAAATTGATGTTTCTGCAAAGTTTCATGCAAATCAGTGAGGAGTTCCCCTTTCTATAACTTTACCCCAAATTTCATTCACGACTTTATCGGCAGTGTGTTTTCTTTCTATGCACCCTATACAAGTGCTTATTTTCATCACTTCTAAGAAATAAATTGTATTACAAAAACGTCACGTTTCAACTAATGTCACAGATGCCATACATTCTTGTACGCGGAAGTCTTGCATCTTATGGTCATAGATATCCTTGGAGAGTTCTTGTCTCTGGCCTTAAAGGTAGGATCTGTTGTTTTGACATTTCTGTCAAACTCATCAGTGCATTAACCTGTTCGCATATTTTATTCTATGCACTTGTTGTCTCGTACGTCAATTATACGTATTTGAATTTTCATCTACACAACACAAACCGTATCGTTTATGTGTACATTTGAGAGAGCTCACATTTAAAAAAGTGTTCTGTATTTGTGTATAGTAATGATAAGTATCATAAGATAGCTGTATGTCGCGTGTACGTTACGGTTCCCAATATTGTCATGTAACATTTTGACTTACAAAGTGTAATATGTAATATGACATACTGCCACCAATTGTTCAAATCTATTATTGAACTTTTTACAAAACACTTAAAATATGGAAAGGCTATTTGCATGGAAAAAGTTCTAAGAGTAACTCATTATGTTATAGCATCTGAAATAGAGCAACTGAGACGATTTCCTTCAGGAGGATATTTTGATGAGATGACAATTGTATACTTACAACATCCCTGTGTGATTTTAACTGCTCTAGAAGTCCTTGGTTATAAAGTAGTAGCATCCTCAAGCACTAGTGTCAAGCAAGATTACAATGAGTACATGTGGACAATGAGGAAAGATTTTGCTGAACCAGAGCCAGAACCTGAACCTATTATTAAAACGGGTATGTTTCAATCCCAATTCATTTTTTCAGTTTAAATTTAAAAATTGTAGTGCAGCATTGTTATTGAGTTTTCCTCTGATATTTACAATCTAACATGTCTGACACACACATTGCTTAAACTAGTATAATCATGCTGCGTTTGCATTCTTCTATTACTTTTTCATTAAAATGTATTACTGAAGTGCTCTTTAAAGTTACTACAATGAAATAAGATGTCTAAAATGTTACATAGGCATGTACGTAATTATTGGTAGTTTTGATATCATATCTGTGTTAACGTGTAAAATTATGCCATGTTTCAAGATACCTGCTATGTCAGTGTTTCATGTCAGTCCATGTGTTACCATTTTGAACATAAATGTCAATGACAATGTTGGAAGATGTCATTTTTTTGTGACCTATGTTTGATATTTATGTCTACATATCTGTCACTCACAAGTGATCATGAATAGATACCAATGTTTATTGGTAAAGTAGTAATATGTGCTACACAATAAAAGCTACAAAGTATGATAATATAAAATTTATCAAGAAATAAAAATAACCTAAAGAAATATTTTATTTTGATGATGCTCTATAGTATTTCATTAAAAAAGTTTAATTAATAATGTATATTAATAAGTATGTAATATTGTAACTTAGAATATCTATTGAAATAGTAAGGCATATTCTATAAGTAGTATTAAATGACAAAGTCAAAATAAATAAATTATAAAGAAAAAAATAATTAGATAATTAGTAACAAATTAAGAACCAATGTAAATAGTATCTAATGCTCTACAAATAATATAAGATTACATGTTTAAGTGTGCCACATATGCAGGTCATTTTTCAGAATCAATATTGCTGTGTATGTGCAGTTCATAAGGCATGGGCCAAGTTAATATATGCACCTACAGGGGCATGTTCTTCAGGAATGCTTGATTAGGTTCAAATTATTCTCAGGTTAAATAATTATTATGCATAATTATAAAAATTGTTAGTGATGTTTGCTTATGTTTTGTAGCATAGGGAAAGGGGATTCTATTTATAAAAAAAACATCAGAATCCTTTACCTAAAAAAGAAGAGAAAAATCTTATGAAGTGTCAACAAGAAAAAGTTAGACTATTTCCTTATACAGACACAAGTTTTCATTTCACATATAAAAGCGATCAAAGTTGATGGATAAAGACTGTAAATGCAGTGCAAATTTAATCTGTCTCTTAGAGATGAGATAGGGTAAATCTGTTTATATCTGTAATCATTTGTTCCTGAGTATCACTTTATGGTTAAGATAGAATAATCATCTGATGCAGGTTTTGGTAAGAGTTTTGTGATAATGTTAAAATATGTTTTTTCCCTTTTTAAAGAAAAAATGCAAATATTACCATATGCATGCATGAAGACTATTTCATTGTGTAGAATTTTACATGTTGTTGTGGCACTATTACAAAATGGTTATGAATTTTTGTGGCTGAATGCAGTAAGATGAGAGGGTTGAAACGAATGTGATAAAAAGTTTCTTGTAAAGCATCTGCCGCATTGCATAATATTTCAAATAGAGAAGAGTGCTAAAATATTCTTTGAAGGCACTGACATGTAGTTTTACTTATTGAATTCTTGTTTTCATTAATGTAGTTTAATAGTTTGTTTAATATTGCAGTTTTCCAAAGGTTGAATTTTATACTGCAAAAAAAAAACTAACCAATTTCATATCTATGTTGTATGTATTGTATAAAACTACCTACATGTTACTATTTTTTTTATTTCGTATACATTTTTTTGGTGCAGCCAAAAGATTTTGTATCCCTTAGGTGTGTTAATGCAAAAAGTTTATTAAGTGGTACGACATTTTAGTTATTTTGTAAGGTAATTTTGGTGTCATCAGGTATTGCCACCTGCACTATTGTGTAAATGAGCTAATGTCAAAAGTTACATTATGAATTACTCTGGCTATTTTCTATGTAATATTAATGTAAAAGCAAAAAAAGAATACAGCTTAAAATATGTGTACACACCATAGAATAATCTCTGGTGCATGTCACACACTTTTGAAAATTTAATAATGTATATATGTTACAGTTTCCATGCATTGTTTAAGTTGTTACATTTTATTATTCTAGAGGTAAAAGACAACGAGGTTTAACGATAGTTTCAGCGTGAAAACAATGACTCAAACTACAACCACCTTAAGTGAAAAGTGGGGCAATATCATGGCTGGCGAAAGTTATTATTACGTTGGAGTGAAAGGTTCGCCATATGCAAACGATTGTGCAGTTTTTGGTTTAACACAAGACGAAATAACGGCTCTGTCAAAACGTTTCCACAATTCTAGTTCGGAAGTCCAGTCTGTGGTCAATGGTGTCATGATTAAAGGTTAATGCTTTTGCACTTCAATACTCTTTAGGATATAAAACACTTATAAAAAATATACTCATTCAAATATTGAATACTGACTACTGAATGTGTATCATACATCGTAGATTCATGTATTGAACACATACATACGTTAGTTTCAGAGCCTTTAAAAGTAGTTGTATGTCGTACATATATAACTGGTGATTTCAGTTCGTTGATTGAGAAAATGGATGTTTCATATCAAATGTTTACTGTAAAATATAAGTTGAGGGTGCTTTATATTTGCCGTTTCTTTTTATTATTAAATTTAGCTTCAGTGGTTTAATTATTGAATCAAAAAGCAAAAATGATTGAATGTGTTAGATTTATACTTTTGCATCTAGTTAATAATACCAAATGTAGCTGTACTATTTTTCAGCATTGTGTGCGTTACCTTGGATATTACAAAATATTATTGACAACAATTAAATTTATTAGTATTAATAACCAAACAACAACTTTTATGTAATGATTTGATATTACATTTATAATTGCTGTTTGCATAACAAGACAGCCTGTATTTTTTACCTTACAATATTAAGTTAGCATCATTTTCACAATGATTCATCCATTTTGTAACTTATTCCATTAAAAAGATCACAAGATGTATATTACATCTATTGTCATTAACTCACAAGTGGAAATTTATTGCAGGACCGCCATTTTCTATCATAAATGCCCTTGCTGAATTGGGGTATCGTGTTATTTGTAGTGCTGGAGAGGCTGAAATATTCTGGACATTGCAGAGAGAGATTTAACATGATTAAATTGTTCTGCAGATGCACAAGCAAGCAACATGCTTTGGTAATAATATCATCTGTTTTCGTTTATATTGATTACATCCACTGCATTATTCATTCATAGATTATAGATACATGAAGTGTGTACTCATTGCTGACATTTATACACTTAAAAGTAATTTTAATATATAAATATTAATAGCACTTATCTTGAAACAAATTTGGGTATAATTAATGTATTTTACCCAACATTCTTTACCTCAAACTCACATGTGCTTTAGTGTTGACATTAGTATTGTTAGATATGATGTTTATACATTTATGATGTCAGATCTTCTGAAAATTGGACCAACCCATGCATTTTTTAACATAACATTATACTTTTGAATGTTGAATGAATGTTCTTGAATACATGTATTTATGATTTAATTTATTTAGTATCAGTACCACCATAGAATAAACAAAGAAGTAACTTGTTCTGTTATTTATGTGCATTGTTTCAGTTGAACAGTTCATGCAAATGATTTGCAAATTGTCCATTACAATTAATATATTTATATGCAATGTTTGTTGACATTGAGACATTATTTACAAGTACGTAATATAAGTTTATACAGAAAATGTGCAACTACAGAAAAACAGCTGGTATACAAGGATTTGAGCCTGTACAAAGTAACAAAGTAAGTTTGACCTGTCGGGATGTTGAATAAGTTCTCGCTGTTCTTTCGTGAAAATTAATGCTTTATTTTAAAAAGTCAGTAAAAAACGTGTGAGCGAAAGTATTGTCCAACCCTGGTCTCTACTGTTTCTTATTTTTTTGGCACCTGCCTTTTGAGACTATCTAAGCGTTGACTAGTTTTTGGGCACGTTTATAAGAATGGAAGTGCTGTTCAATGAGGCCATGTGCCATTAATCGGAACCATGGATATTCGGACTTGGTAATGTCTAGCGAATATGACGAGTTTCTAAGTAGATTTTCACCCGCTTTGCGGCCGAGCAATGTCATGCTGGAAAATCACTTTGTGTCGCTACTCGTGCAGCGGTCGTTTTTATTTTACTGCCCGACTCAAAGCCGTCGATTGAAGACGATAGCGATCTCCCTTAATGGTTGTATTTGGTTTGAGTAGCTCTTAATAAACTATACCCAGCTGATCCCACCAAATGCAGAGCAGAAGCTTGAAACAATGGATATTCGAATTTGCCCACAATATTGATGCATGGCCGGGCTTATCCCCCGATTTTCTACGCTTAGGATTATCGTCTGTATCTGTACTGTATCCATTTTTCATCGCCACTCACGATACGACAAAAAAAAATTTCCTTTAATGACATTGAAGTAGCTATTCATACGTGAAAAGACGCCACTTATTGTTTCCCAGCTTTAACTGGTACAGCACTCAATGACATTGTTTTTGAATCAGTCCTGATGGTTTCCAACGTTTGGAAACGGTTGTGCGATGAACACCTAATGATTCTGCAAGTTCAGCTAGCATCTGATATGAATCTGCATTAAGTAATGCCTCCAATTGCTCGTCTTCACATTTATTGTTATGCCGTAGCGTTCTTTATCTTCAACGTCAAAGTTAATGACGTCAAAATCATTATTTTTTAAGCATGTAACAAAATGTTTGCATGTTGTTTCCACCAAAGCATGGTTGCTGTAAATTTCAACAAGAATTTTGTGCCCATCAGATGCAGAATTCTGTTAACAAAGTAACGCATTAAAATCCCTCTCATATACCTTTTTTGGGACAAGATTTGACATATTTACGACTAGTAAGAAAATGTTGCATTACCATAATAAAGTACACACGTGCAATTCTGGTAACGCTATATGTTGGAAAACAGCGGAAACTTACTTAACTTTCCGATAATAAAAACAATTTGGTCAATATTGCATTTCATAAAATAAATCGCTGCAATATAACATAACAAAGAGTAGCACACATAGGGCCTGAATTAAACAGTTAATTTTAAATGACTATCTTCCATAATTATAGGGTTTGTTGTTATTCAATGTATGACACTGCAAGTGCAATTAATTTATTTGACGTTGCATTGAAAATACAGACAAGAAAGATACAAAAAAAACCGATGTGATGGTTAATATAGAAAGTATTACTCCTAAATCAAACTATGTATATTACTGTTTGTAATTGGCTGAAAGAAAGACATATTTTTTTCTAAACACTTAAAGTGTACAATAAATAGTAGAAAAAAATATACTCTACTATGGGTACTGAACATTTTTTATATATATTGTATATGAAATACCATATATTTTCTAGAAAGTCAGCAATAAACAACATAGTTGATTTACAGTCATATAAAGACTTCCTTTTTACTCTATTATACAAGAAAATTAAAAGCATAAATCAAATATTAAAACCAAACTGTTATCTTAATATGGAGTTTTTGAAGAATTACTTAACTTGATGTTTAAAATAAATGAAATAATTTACAATATAACACATTGTATAACATTGTATTTTTTTGTTTAACATAAATAAATAAGTAATCAACTAAGCCTATTATACTGTTTCAGTCCTTTATATTGTAGTTAGTACATCTTAATATTTTATAGCATGTCCCTATTAATACTGTAGCACTGATCAATCAACCTCTAGATAAGCCATAGGTATATAATGTATTATTACAGATTTTCACATTCAGTCCACGTTTGTACATTTAGTTAGACAATGTACTGAATGTTTTTAGTGCAATGAAATTTACATTTCTTTTAAATAAAAAAGTATGTTTATAAAATAATAATCTACATTTGCTGCTAATCAATTTTTATATAATGAATTAGATATTACTTCCTTAATTTATTCTAAAGTATCAATAAATTCATTTTGAGCACGTATCACTGTGTTTATTCAAATATTTATCTGAAACTGAGCGTACATTGTTGAAAAGAACAAGTACATAGGTTAGCTCTAATGGCATAGTTATAAAATTGTAAAATAAATCCAATAAAACATTTCTGTTGAATGTTTGTACTATAACTCATAACTTAATTCATAGAATACATATAAAATATATAAAAGTTGTTTACAGGTATTCCAAACTATGGACAATTGTAATGAACACAATAGTGAACATTTATGCTGTGCATCAAACATGACATTTGGCGTTCATCAGTCTTTGTCTGAAATTGAATTTGAAAGAGGTATTTGGCATGCAGGTAAACAAAAATGTTTACAATTACTTTGTGATTACTCATGGCCACTTGCAGAAGAAAACACAAATGTTATTTTCAAGAACCATTTCTGTTTATTTGCAGCACAATATGGTGACTTGGATCGTGTACAAATTCTACTGAAAAAGGGTGTTCCAGCAAATATGGAAGACTCTGCTGGTTATCAAGCTATACATTATGCTGCACGAAATGGTCATTATAGAGTTTGCAAAATGCTACTGGAAAATGGTGCTGACGTTAATGCAAGGACTAGATGCGGACTGGCAACTGCACTCCACAGGGCAGCTACGCAGGGGCATGTCGATATTATTGAATTGCTGTTACTATTTGGTGCTGATACAAATTTATATGACGCAGATGGTTGTACGGCATTGCACAGAGCGTTAATGGGAAAGTGTGTTGTAATTTCTAAGCTACTAATTCCACATACTAATTTAGCTTGCATCGATAACAGTCGATATAACATAGAAGAACTGGCAAAAGCTAGCTGCTGTGACTTGCTTCCACTAATTTTGACACAGCAAAGTAATAATAAAGCTGCACAGAATTAGTTAAAAAAACAATTGTAATGAAATCTACATATGAGACGTTTCAGTTACGTAGAAGCATGATTATTAACTTTATATCACATAAAAGGGATTTTTGAGTTTTTATATGTTTTGATAAAGCACCAAAAATTTGGTCAATAAATGTTTGAGTATGTAATTTAAGGAACCTGATACTCCCTACCTCATACATGTACTTGTATATAAGTATACAGACTCAAACTACAAGTGTAGGTACTCTTGCATGGAAACAAAAGACAAACATTTTTTCCTGTTTTATAAGTGAATTGGGGATACTCATTACTGTAAATTTTGTATTATTATAGTTATGAAAAATTCATTTTGGTGTTATTACATAAAAAATGAGCTTTAATCTCATTAGATGTATACATAAAACATGTTTATCATCCTGAAATTGTATATACAGATTGTACACTGTCACGGTTTCTAACATAAGTAATGTCAAAGAACATAACAGATGTGAATAATACTTAGTACTACAGATATTTATTTTAATTTCATAATAATTACTTTAAAAAGATGTGAGAATTAATAAATTTGTGTGCCGTTCCACCTGGAACCACCTGGAACTGATTATAATATAAGAGATACCTCATATATTTCATAAACATTTGTTACTGTTGGTTATTTTACTTATTGTTGCACGCATTTATTCAGCATATAAAAAGTTCTAGTGTGTGAAACGAGCGTTTAGTAACGTAATTTATGTTCAATAAACAATTTTTTGATGAAAAAAATGCACCGATAAAAATAATAATCTTGATGATTAACAAAAATATGGTTTGAATTTACATGTATTAAAAAAAGTGACGACGTTTATGATTAAATTTCTCGCTGTCTTACGTCTTAATAGTTTTGTTTAGAATGTTGTAATAAATTTCATTAAAATTACACATTTATTTAGTTTCCTTAATACTGTCGGTCCCAGGAACCGACACTGTCCAAGCGATAAGTTCACTGTCGGTCCGAGGGACTGACGCCGGCCAAACGGAAAGTTCGCTGTCGGTCCCCAGGGTCTGCCAGGGACCACCAGGGACCGACACCACGCTCGACGTGTTAACACGTTGATCGCCCAGGATGAATCGGTGGAGTTTCCCCGTGGGCTCGAAGTCCAGACTCGAAGTGTAAGCGATAAGCTACAAGAGCGATACGATGCAATATCATGCAAATTCATATGTATTTTATTTATTTTATGTTTATTCAATTTATTTTGTTGCATTATATTTTATATATATTTGTCATATTTCAATTTATGAATCTTTCTAATTTGTTTATTTTATATATGTGCACTCGTCATTATTATTGTACTCGTTAGTATCATTGTGCTACAAATGAAATTATTGTAAACTACCGACAAAATTCTGTTTCAATTGAACGAACAAGAGTGTCATACGTGGGCGGAAGGGAGGAAGCCCCTACGGAAACATAGCCGTCACCCAAGCACGTATGACGGGTAGGTATCTGCAGGGGCTCCGTCACCCAAGCACGGATGGCGGGGCCCCTAGGGCAACATACCCGTCATCCAAGTACGGGTGACGGGTAATGGTTAGATAACCGGTCCTCCGCACCGATTTGCATGAAACTTTGTGTGATGGTACATTTTTGCATAAAAATAAGATCTGTAAAAGCCAAAGAGCCCGGTCGCGTCTAATTAAAAAGTTATTAAACGTTAAAGTTTAGTTATAAAACCTGCCATATCGACATCACGAACGACATCCGCGCATGCGCACGGACAAGTTTGCAGGTAGAGTGCGCGTATTTGAAATGAAATAACATTGAATTGGCGAAGGCTAAGTGTGGGCAAGGCTTCCCTTTCATAATGTTTAAGGGTTTTCAATCAAAAAATGGTTTGAGAGTTGGTTTAGGTCTAGATGTCTTTCAGCCAAATCTCACTTTTCGTTTTATTCCTATGGCTAGGTGTGGGCAAGGCTTCCCTTTCATAATGTTTAAGGGCTTTCAATCAAAAAATGGTTTGAGAGTTGGTTTAGGTCTAGATGTCTTTCAGCCAAATCTCACTTTTCGTTTTATTTCTATGGCTGGGTGTGGGCTAGGCTTCCCTTTCATAATATTTAAGGGTTTTCAATCAAACAGGGGTTTGAGAGTCTCTCTCTCTCTCTCTCTCTCTCTCTCTCCAAAACGGCCGCTGGAGCTGGTCATTACAAGTGGCATGTGCTGCCACCTATAAGCATACTTAATTTCTATGCGGCTGCAGATGCTACATGTAGCATGTAGTCAGTTGTTTCACGAGTACGACAGATTGTATGCAATTGTATGAGGTTCCGTCAGTGATTTGGTTTGTTCCTCAACGCATCATTAATAATTTCGGAGACTTCGTTCGTTTGCCTACCTCTTTTCAAAACAAAGATACCAAAATATTTTGATGCTCTTACATGTTAATTGAGTGACATTTTGAAGCAATGTAAACGTACTGCGACATCATCAGCTAATCGAGTTTCATATTCAAACGTTATACAGATGCGCAGGCTATCCCTGTGGCTACGACCAAAGGACGACAACACGACTAGACAATGCGACAACAACGCAACGATAACTATTATTATCAGTAGTAATATTGCGATTTAACCATGACCATACGACTAGGAGCTGACGTACGTAGCGACAACAATCCTGCTTAAGGAACATTACAAAGTGCATATAATTCTGTACGTGGCGCCCAGGAAAACGTGCTAAACAGTGGTAAATAAGTAAAAGTAAAAAGAAATTATACCTTAAAGTGGGAAAGTGCAGGCAGAAAGAATGAATGCAAGGAGATAAGGGGAGTAAATATTCGTATGGACAGCAAGAAAAGAATCGAGAAATTAACGATAGAGACATAAACACGTATGCGCATGGAGGACATTATGCTCGTGTGTACAGATACGCGTTTAACCAAATAATAAAATTTAGGTGTTCTTAATGTTTTAAAAATATCAGTTCGGTAGGATCGGTAAAAGGGCACTGGTGCGGCAAAGAGTGATATTCCATTACGCATCCTAGATACACAATTGACGATTGTACACAGAAGAATAACTAGACATTGATATTTTACTTGGAATACATTTAGCGCTCGTGACAAAAGTGAAAAAACAGAAGTGATATCAGGTACAATAAAAATCGATGTGCTCTTGTATCACTATGAAATGATTATCAACTTTGATGGTAGAATCTAGTAAGACTAGTGGATTGAATAAAATCTGATTCAGAATATATTGTACAATATCTACTATATTGCATAATTATGGATTTAAGGAGCACTGAACCCTTTTTTGCAAACATTGACATTCACTTTCATTTATTGAATTGTTCTTTTCATTATTATTGTTTAACACTTTGTTTAATGTTCTCTTACGGGTAATTTTTTTAGTGTATGCAGACAAACAGCCAACTTTATAGCTATGTTCCATTAAGCATTATAACTGTACTGTTTACCTTCACTAATAGAACTTTACAAAACATATTAAAAATGTATGTAACTATACAGGGTGAGCCAGAATTGGCCAAACTGATAAACAGTTCCAGCCGGTGCATACGAGGTAGCATGAATCCAGCGCAAATTATTTATACTTTTTATTTGTTTGTTCTATTTTGCCTTAACCACCAAAGATTCTGAACATCATTCATTCATTCACATTCATTTTTCTCTAAAATTACGATTCATATTGCAAATGGTAACTACATTTTACGCATGACGAATATAATTGTCACCACACAAAATTTTGTAATTTATCCATAATGGATATAGTCGTCAAATACAGCTGACTGGTTGATTACACAAAATTACAATAGTGAATATACCGTAATGTAGATGTATAAGTCATGCAATGCCCATTTTTTTTCTTTTTATTTCCTGTTTGCTTTTAATTATACTAATGGTAAAACATAACAAGTTTTAGTGATACTTTCAGCATAGAAACTATGATACAAACTGCAACTACCTCAAATGAACAGTGAATAAACATCAGCTGGTAAGAATTATCATTAAATTGGTGTAAAGGTTTACTTTTTGCAATATCAACTCTATCAAAACATTTGGATGATTTCAGTTTGAAACTTGCCCTTATTTTTAATGATGTCATGATTAGATTGATACTTTCGCATTTGATATTATTTACGGTATAAGATTATCATAACAAGTACATATATTGATTCAAATATTTTGTACTGCGTATCTTATGTATGACACAATTCGTAGACTCAGAATGTAGAACGCATATGTTAGTTAAAAAGCCCTTAAAAAGTTATCTAAAATGGATATTTCATTTGAAGCGCTTACTCTAAAATATAACATGAGCATGTTTCAAATTTGTTTCTACTTTTCATTACTAAGTTTAACTTTAATGGCTCAACTATCCAACCAAATAGGAAAAGATAATTTAATACATAACATTTATACTTTTGCTTCTAGCTAATTATAGCATATATAGGCTATCTTATTTTTGTGTGTTGTGTGCATAATCTTGGAAGCGATTATAAAAAAATATTATTGACAAAAATTGAATTTATTCGTATTAATAACCAAGCAACAACCTGTGTGTAATTATTTGATATTTTAATCAATCTATTCGACGCTCTTTTTTTTTTTTTATCGGTCAAAGTGATACTATAATTATTTGATATTAAATTTATACTTCCTGGTTGCATAACAAGGCACCCTGTGAAACAGATGTGGAAAAGGGTTAAGGGATTTACAAGACTTTATGGTCATCCCTACACCTCAATTTTTATACGTATATATGTATTTTATATTTTACCATATTATATTGTCAGCATAATTTTTACAATAATGCACCCATTCTGTAATTTATTCTATTGAAAAGATCACTAAATGTATTTTGTTTCTGTTGTCCTTAACTTACAAGTGAAAATTAATTGATAGCCTGCCATTTTCTATAATAAATGTTTTTGCTAAATGAGGGCACTGTGTTATTTGTACTACTGAACGAATCTGCAATAGTATAGATGTTACTGCTAAAGTGCAGAGATCAGTTATTCTACACATTATCTAGGTATTGTGCAAATTAACTAGTTTGATCCTTTAACTTGCCGAAAATTGTTTCATTTCTCTAATTACTTAGGTAATCTGCAAATTGCCTACTAGGCACTCGTTAAAGTGAAAATAAGATCTTTACTGGAACAAAAGCTTTGTTTCTGTACATTTAAATCAACATAATGTCATTCATTGATATTTCTATATATAAAGAATCAAGTCAATGTAATCAAACTTTAACAATACAGAAGCCATTAACCAGTCAGCTGTGGCGACCTCTTCTCAGAGAAGCTCTGAGTTTATTTTATTTCGTGTTTACCTCCAAAGATTCTAAACATATTGAAATTTATGAATATATTTTAGTTCCCACTAAAATTACAGTTTGAATAGTAAGCAAATTAGTTAATCTGCAGATTAACTAGGTAATGTGCACGTTAGTGACTTTTGAGCTTTCACGGTAAGATAGACATTACAGAGAGCTAAGCTTGATTAAGTTGTAGTGCGGATTTACATGCGAGTAACATGGTTTGGTAATAATATTAACTGTCTTTACTTTATTCATTACAACTACTGCGTCATTTTATTTATTCATTACAGATGAATAAATGTGTACGCATTACCGAACATTATTTATTTTTCTGGAATTGTAGTATATATATTGATAACACTTTTTTAAAACAAGTTCGGATAAAATTAATGTATTTTATGCAATCTTCTTTACCTCAACTTCTCATGTGCTTTAATATTGATACTAGCAATGTTAAATATGTTGTTTATATATTTATGGTGACAAATATGAGTTTTTTTTTACATAATAGTATATTTTTTATTCATGTATGCAAGTAGTGCAAATGATTTAAAAGTTGTTTATTTCAATTTACATATACATATATGCGATAATTGTTGAATTTTTGGACATTATTTACAGATATGTGCAGAAAAAGCTCTATTGGTATTAGAATAATTACACATTTGCAGAAAAAAATGTGTAATTATAGTTATAGACGAAAATAAGAACAGTTAAATCTTTGTTGCGTAGCGTAACAAGATTGCTACAATATAATACAACGATGTAGGAGACATAGGACCTCAATGTAACAGTTAAATGTAAATGTATTCCATGTATCTCAATGTAAGTACAATTAATTTGCTTGGCACTGTATTTAAAATACTTCACAAAAAATATACAAAAACAACTGACATGATGCTTAATATAACGGGTATTACTCTTCCATTAAATAATCTTCTTGTAATTGGTTGAAAGAAAAACTTATTTTTTTCTAAGCTCTTATTGTATGGTAGGTGGTAGAAAAAGACATAAAAGGAAATGGGTACTGAAAGTTTTTTTACATATATATAAAATATCATATTTTGTCATAATTATATAAAGTCTTTCCTTTTTTACTCCACTATACAAGAAAATTAAAGATGTAAATCAAATATTAAAATCAAATTATGTTAACATGCTTTTTGCAGAATTAATTAACTTAGTATAAAAAATAAATGAAATAATTTACAATATAACATATTGTATAACACTGTATTTCTTGGTGTAACATAAATAAATAAGAAATCGACTATGAACATTACAGTGTTTAAATCCTTTCTATTGTAGTTAATAAACGCATCAATGTTGTTACTATAGCATTCATGAATTGTTCCCTAGATGAACCACAGGTACTTAATATATGCAATAGATATGTTACAGATATGCATATGGAGTGTATATTTTCAAATTTACATTAACAATGTTCTAAACGTTTTTGATTCAATGAAAAATACATTTTTTTAGAATAAGGGTTGTGTTTATAAAATGACATTGTACATTCTTTGTTATTTAATTTTTATACAATCAATTGAGAATTATTCACAAACATAATATGTTTTAAAGTGTCAATAAACTAATTTCATGTAGGTATTATTGAGTTTATCAAATTATTTATTTCGAATACAGTGTATGCTGTTGAAAAAAACAGATACATAGGTTAGTTCTAACGGTATAATCACCAAGCTGCAAGATAAATGCAATAAAATATTTACGGTAACTATTAATATTATAATTAATACTTTATTTCATGGGATACATACAAACCGTCTAAAACGTGCTTACAAGAATTCCAGGCTATGGACAATTACAATGAACACAATAGTGAACAGTTGTGCAGTGGATCAAATATGACATTTGGCGTTCATCAGTCTGCAAAAAATCGCATTTGAGGGAAGTATTTGTATGCAGGTAAACAAAATAGTGTTATTATTTAGTAATAACTTAATAATACTTGCAGAAGGAAAAACAAATGTTATTTTGAAAGAAAATTAGCGTTTACTTGCAGTATTGTATGATAACTTGTATCATGTACAAATGCTATTGAAAAAGTTGTTCCACTAAATACAAAAGATTCTGCCTGTTACAAACCTACAAATTATGTCATTTGAAATAGACATTACACAGTAGGTAAAATGTTACTAAAAAGTGGTGAGGTCTTAATGCAAGAACTAGATGCGTACAGTCAACTGCAGTCCACACAGCAACTACACAGTGACATGTTCACATTGCTGAATTGTTATTACAACTCAGTGCACATACAAATCCAAGTGATATGGATGGTTGTACAGATTGTACAGACTTATAATGAGCAGGTCTTCTCTAATTTTTAAGTTATTAAGTTATTAATTCTTAAGTAATTAACTTAATCTCTGTTAATATCATTTAAACTAATATAGTACAGGGAAACTACGAAAAGCCAGCTACTGTGGTGTACTTCTACATATGCTGTCATAGCAGAGTGAGAATAAAGAAACACATAAATAGAGAAAAAATGGACTTTAATTAAATTAATATATTGACCATTCAGTTACGTAAGAATATGATTATTAGCTTCATATCATATGAGGGAGACTTTCAAGTTTTCATTTGTTTTTACAAGACAGAGAATTTCATGCATACATTTTTGAGTGTGTAACTTAAAAAATGCAATATGGCCTACCCAATAAATGTACTTTTACATTTTAGATGTAATTATGTCAGTGTATTCAATTAAACGTTCTTAAACGGTAACAAAAGTTAAATCTTTTTTCCTTTTCCTAATTTTGTGCGTATTATTTAAACAAAGATATGTAGTGTCAAACAAAGTTACGTGTAGATATATATAGTAACATGGTTCAAGAGTAATAACCCGAATAACAATCACTTTTTAATGTAAATGTTTTATTATTGTAGTTATAAAAAACTCATATTTGAATCATTACATGGACAGTGAACTTTATTTCCCTTAGATGTATATATGACCCTTATTTATCATTATTAAATTACATGAACAGATTGTACACTGTCACAAATTCCAATATAAGCAATGTTAAATAACATAATGCATGTGAATAATACTTAATACTGTATTTGTTTATTTTGATTACATAATAATAGCTTTAAAATTATGTAAAAATTAACAAATTCGCACATATTTCTACCTGAAAACTGATTATAATAGATATCTCGTATGATTACTAACTGGTAATACATCTACGCGGATGAAAGAATAATCTTTTTAATTTAATTCCGATCGAATAGAATCAGTAAATTCCATATATATTCACTACTGGCGACTATTTTACTTATTTTTGCAAGTGTTTTTTGAACAGATTAAAGGGTCGGCTGTATGAACAGAGCGTCAGTAATGTAAGTTATGTTTAATAAAAGGAAACTTGTTAATGAAATGTATGCACTCATAAAAATAATAAACTTTTGGAGGTTGGGAAAGTTATAAGTGTCAAAGCCATTCGATCAGGTGTCATTCTACATAACCTGCCCGAAAAGTCATGCACTTGATATTGAATCGGCCGGAAAGTGTCGCCTATCTTCGGCATTAGTCGACCAACATCGAGTGGATTCGTTTAAGTTCGATGAGTTGCGGTGCGCAACGTATAAGCGGACCGAAACGGCCGCTGGAGCCCCTCATAACAAGTAGCATGTGCTGCCACCTATAGGCATACTTGTCTTCCGTGCGGCTGCAGTCGTTGCTTGTAGCCAGTTGTTTCACGAGTACGACGGGTTGTACGAGGTTTCGTCAGTGATTCGGGTTTTTTCGCGACGAATCGTTAATAGTTTCGCGGATCTCGTTCATTTGCCTACCTCTTTTCACAATAAATGTGTCGAAATACTTCGGTACTCTTACATGTTGGTTGAGTGACAATTGCAAGCAATGTAACCGTACTGTGACGTCATAGAGCTAATCGAGTTGCACATACAAACGCAATACGGACGCGCACGCTCGTGCACACGTAGTCGCATCCCCGTGTATACGGCCAAAGACGACGACAACGACGACGAGGACAACGACGCAACGACAACTACTACCATCATTACCATTACTATCGGCAGTAATATTACGATTTAACCACGACCATACGACTAGGAAGACGATTACGGTAGTGACGACGACGCTGATTGAGGAATATACACTACGCATATAATTCTGTACACGACCCTCAGGAGAACGTGCTACACAGTGTTAAACAAGTAAAAGTAAAGAGAAATGATATCTTAAAGTGGGAAAGTGCAAGAAGAAAGAACAAATACGAGGAGATAAGAGGAGAAGATATACGCATATACAGCAAGAGAAGGGTCGAGAAAAGAGACGTAAGAGACATAAAGACGTATGCGCATGGAGGACATTACGCGCGTGTGTACAGATACGCGTTTAACCATACAATCATATTCCTGTGTTCTCGCGTTTTAAAAGTGCCAGCTCGGTAGGATCGGTAAAAAGGCAACGGTGCGGCAGAGGAAGAGATGTTCCATTACACAACCTAGATACACAATCGATGATTGTTTACAGAAGAATAACCATACTTTGATAGTCAACCTGGGATACACTTAGTGCTCCTGACACACGTGATAAAACAAAAGTGCGAACCGATATAACCAAAAAGTCTGCCCATCTATGCGCAGCTACACTTTCTTTATTCACGAAACTCGGGTGCGATGCGGAGATGTTAATGGAAAGGTAGAGACAATCATACAGAGTGATGATGTTTGGTGTTCTTCTAAAGTATCTCGCTGTTCAATTGAATTTATTGACCAATCGGTGTGACGAGTTAAGAGAATTTCGTCCGAAGAATTTGTGCAACATTTGCTGACAGTGTGTTGTGACGTTCGTCGTCGTGTTTACGTCTCATCGACGAGTGAGTTTCTTAAGTACGTAAGAAAGGAGTGTGTGCGCGCGTGCGTGCTTTACACGACCGCGAGCGCGCGCGCATTCTTACGCGTATGTAAGTGAGTGGGTGGATCTGAGTGCATATGTGGTATCCGTATGCGTGTACGCACATGTGGTGTCGGGTATCTATGCGTGTTTGTATGCCTGTGCCTTGTAATTCTTACAGTATGTTCGATCGGCCCGTAATTTCTTCCCGCTTCGATCGCATGGCAATAGAAAAATGGGCTTTCAAGAAGCATGTTCGATGGTGCGCTTCGTCGTACGTGCCGTATCTGATGCGCGCACATTCCTCACGTTCGTCGATGCTTTATAGTCTTCTTCGAATCTCTACCTTTCTCACAAAGAATGACCACTCTATCGCTCTTGATAGACATTTTTTCCCTATCACGTGATGTGAATTCGGCAAGAAATTGCATTTTTCAACGTGCAACTACGCCGCGTGTGATTGTTTGTACCCAAGTTGGAAGCAATGTAACGTAGCAACCGGTTGATTTTTTTCCAAAGCTCAAGTTCGCTGAGATGGTTCGCTTAGTTTCGTTAGGCCTTTCTGTGTTCTAACAAAAGGGAGCGTGACAGGTGTTTAATGATCGTCCTACGGAGTACATATCCGATAGACCGTCATATAACATATTATTTGATGATATTCAATTCAATTTTAATAATACGCAAGTATTGCTTATAACATATATATCTATACAACGAAAGGAAAATTGTATTATTAAATCGTTTAAACCACAAGGGTGTTATCAAGAACTACGTATGATACAGGAGAAACGTACAGTGCACCAAATTATATTTATAACAAAAGTCAGAAAGAAACGACGGTCGCGCTTTACCAGAATGAACCGAGAAATTATTTTCAGACAGCAAGCAATTGAAATTTTACAAGACACAATGTAACTCATGGTTGTTTTATGTTGTCTGTATCAACAAGTAGCATTGTAATACAATTTATTCTATTGTGCTCACTAACAGTGAGCTTCCTTTCATTAACACAATTTCCTGTAATATCATTACGTTTAAATTTTTGAAATAAACATGAGAAAAAGAATGTTTTGACTGTGGCACAGATAGTATATATTCTCTTATCACTGTATATATACGCAAATGGTCTCGCGCCAATAGAAGCACGTTACTAACGGAGGGAATTGTGTTTCTTCGGTTCTCTCTTTTATTTCTTCTTTCATGTACATTTGCTGCTGGTGTGCGTGAGTTGTACGTATGTGCGTGCATGCCCTGCGTGCGTACACGTGGGCGCGAGTGTGTGTGCACGGTAAGATTAAATGGCGAATGATAGTACTTTGTAACAGTGTAACGTCATCGCAGAGTGTATAAACGCAAAAATACAGTCAGATACTTCTTAAACTCATTACCACGGATCTCCCTCAGAAGTTCGACGTTGCGGCCACCCTCGATGAGAGGAGGCACATGTCTATTGTTGCCACTGAAAATGCAGGGTAAGTTCAAATTTCTATTAAGGTAACTTTCCTATAATAATCTGTCATGTTTCCGTGCGCGGTTGTGCACTTCGTATATTTTGCTTTTTTTAATTGTAGCTTATGTAAAATCAATCTCAAAATTTGACCTTGTGTATTATGGTTTAATTTGAATTTGTTATATTAAAACAAAGGCCAGTCAAAGATGTGTTCGTTTGCGGATACGATGGCGATGAAAAGCAAAATATCGGTTTTCTTTAGATGTATGATTAGTGCGTATAAGTGCTTAGAAAATCAGAAATGAGTAAGTAAGTATTCGTGTGATTACTAAATTTCGCGCCAAATACCGTCATTGTCAAGATCAATATTTATGTCACACTAAAAACACGTGCGTTGTTTGAGTCCCTAAAGTATCGCGGACTTGTAAAAGTGAAACACGTCAATTCCTGTATATATGATGTTGAACACAGTCGTGTGTCAGGTTCTGATTTTTTATTTTTTACAACAGAATATTCAAATATGCGTCTCGATTAGGTACTATATTATGTCAAATTAATTATCCTAATTAATTGCACGATTTATTAAAAACTTTGTGATATTATCTTTGAGTGGATAAATTCATTTTTATTTCACCAAAGATTAAATTTAAATGGTAAGAAGTTCTTCCAAGTTTAAAAACTTAACTTCCGTTTGAACATTAATTCACCTCTAATGTATTGTGTAGCACACTGAGAGTTTTATATGAACAACGTAGCAGACGAGGTATATTTTTTGGGAATATCAGTTTAGCTGAAAGTAAAGTACCAAAGATCACAGAATGAAGGTTGTAACATATAACGATATCTATAATGAACAACAACATGATACGATAAGAAACGTGCGCAGTAATTTATCCGGTTCGCATACCTATGTGACTGCCATCACACATATGCGATCAATAGACCGACAAATTTTGCAGTAGAGAACTTATTTCTTTCATGTAATTTTTGTCAATGAATTTAGGTACCAAAGGCATATGAAATCGCATTTATTCTTATTATTGCCAGTGGAAATACTCCTTTAATATGAATGTATATGAGTTTTGGACATATTTCGAAAATGATTTGAGCTTCGTATGCGTTCAGGACACGTACATAAATGTTGTCCTAGAACTAGACTCTTACGCTATTGCGTATTTGGATATAGTGCACTTGTATTAAACAAAATGATTAATAGTTGTATATGTGGATATACATATGAAAGTATGTACCATAGGAACAGTAATTTTTATTCGAAACGATGGATGATAATAAGCGATGATACTGAAGATATCGATATCGTACTGACTTGCTATCGTTCGTTACGTTTGTCTCGGCTTTCAATAAGTACTTCAGAAACTTCAGACATTATTCAACTTGCGTGGATTGTACAAGGATGACCGAATCGGGGTCTGTTCGAGGAACGGGAAATTCGCCGTGGTTGGAATATTTATCACCTTCATATACCTTTGCAGCAGACAACTAAATACACACGTGCAGTGTAGTAACAGTGGCCAGCGTACACCATACATTTGTATCCTACTCAATTGCAAACCGTTCGATATATCCCTCCCAGCATAATGAAACAAAAATTTCATTTTTGGTGCCTCTCGTTTGTTATAATGTATATATCAAATTTGACAAATTCCATATAATGTACACTATGTTGTAGAAGAAACATGAGGAGAAAGAAACAATATAAACAAAATACGCTTCGCGACAATCAATAATTTAGATATGTGGAGGGTAAGATTAAGCATCGTTTTGCAGGTATTATTGGTTTGTGTTCAATCAATAATATTCTGATCATTCCCGTTTAAAAAGTATTTTTGATGTTTTCCATAAACGTTTAATAATTCAAATCGACACATGTTCCTTTCTTAAAGAACATAGTAGCGTTCTTATGCGACAAATCATCATACTCCATCTCATCTCCGTGAAATGTTAATGAATCTCTAGGTGGTATGAGGTGATAGGTGTACTTTCGACAAACTCATATGTTTTCCAGAGGCGATCGGTACTGAACGGCAAAAGAACAGTTGATAGGCAGATAAAAAAAAAATGTTCTGAACGGGAGGGAAAAACGAGGCGAAATCGGTCTCGATGTCTGCCTATCGAATAGTGACTGGCGCGGTAGGTAAGTCACGTGGTCATGAAGTCGACCACGGCCGACAGTCGAGAACAGAGTCGGACCACGCCGGGTCAGAATATAGATTCTCTTCTACACATTGCGGCGTTGCCGCGTCCTCTGTCTGTCTGCTCGTCTATGTCGAAGAAAGAGGTAGTCGAACAGAGTGAGCCATCCACTTGCTCTCGCGTAGGAAATGTCTATGTCCTTTTTCACTTCATTTCACTCTCGAATATGGTGACTGTTCTTTCATGAATATATGCCCGATTTTTGTTGTATTCGGTATTTCTCCATTGCCGCATCTTGCTGGTTATCAGAAGAAAGATAAACGAGAACACTGTGCGGTGGGGTAGGGCAGTGGGACTGGCTGGCCGATTGGCTAGTTTGGTAGGACGTAGTGAACGACCGTCAAACGGTGGTGATGTAATGACTTTGTTTCTCAACCTATGTGCGGCTTTTCAAAACTGTATCAACAAAGAGTTTTGATAAATTGCCCACTGCTAACACCATCTATGTATTCTCTTTCAGAACGCATCAATTGTATTTCGTTGATAAGCTCCAATGTTCTCTTGAATCGAACAACTCGACATCGAAATATTAATTTTATAATGAATTTATTGAATAAAATAAAGGGTATGAAACGTGAAGGGTTTTGTAAGGGGTCTACTTTTTTTAAGAAATAGTATTGTGATTGTTGTACGTTTAATTCCATTTCTTTTGTTTATCGTGCTGTCATAGCATTTGTGTATGTTAGATTATGTAAGTTTGTTATTTATATTCTTATGTCTGTCAGTGAATCCAAAACTGTTAAAATATTCTTGTACGTTTCTTTTATGTGCCAACTTATTTTATGTTTCAGTTATTATTAGTTATTAGTTAACACATTAGATATACAATTTATCAATCGATATTAAATTAGCGCATTTTCGCATATATTTAAAACTACAATGGATAAGTATTCACAAATGGTGAAACACATTTAATCAGTATATAAGTATAGAACACGCATAGTCTGAAGTTAATAAATGTTCTTTTTGGAAGTATTCGCTATTTAATTGACGGAAGGTTAATTGTTTTTTTGGTTGCAAGGTAATGTATACTAGGGTATGATTCTACCTACTTTGCTCTGTCATTTGTCACGATTTAATTTTTATTTCGATAGGACATGGAAATTATGTGTGGTTAACACTAGCAATTATATCGATAGAACAATTAAGCTACTGTATTCACATAACATATTATATCGAAATTATGCTTATTTATTTTTCTATTACTTTTTCAACCTTATTCTTAAATGCAAAAATCAAGAACTTAAAAATATTGATTCATATTGGGGATTTTTGTTTTAATAATTTAGTCCAAATTAGTTCTGATAGGAGGTCCCTTTAAACAAGCTTTGCATTTTCTGGTGATGTAATGGATGTGGCGGTGCAGAATGGGACATAAGGATAACCTGAAGTTGCGTAACGTGAAAACAATGACGTTAATTATAAGAAGGCTTCAAACAATTCGAATAAATACTGTAAATAGTATAATAAACGTAATGTGTCTATAGATTTTATAGAAGAAATGTAAAATTACTCGTCTTGTTTGATATCCATTGTTATTAATTTACAAAAAATTCGTTGACTGAATATGATATTTTGATTGGCATTAATATTCCAAGAAATACTGAAGAAACAACATTAAATATTTGGGAATTAACATTAGTTATTGGAGTTTAATATATTTTCCTATTGTTTACAGCAATATTTGTAACTCCGTGGTTAATAGAATATGACATTTGTTTAACAGTATTGGCACTGAACCAGTCTGGTTATTTTGTGGAGTTTTCTCTGTGTTAAGACCACTGATCTGTATAATGAGTTACAATATTGGGGATATTTACATTTTAATGTTTGCAACTTTGTAATATTATCAATCTTATGCGGAACGTAGACGCCGGGTTCACTATAGTAATCGAGTTGTTCCGTACTGTCAAATTACATTGTAAGATATTACTCCGTGTTCAGAAAGAAATTATATTTACGTAATGGAGGATTAAAAGGGAAAATTATTACGTTACGCTATTGGAAAGAGACATTCCCACGTTGACCTTTTGATTTCTGAGCACGTGATATATACATTGGAGAGACAGTGAAACGACGGAAGGTGGATACGGCAGCCGGAGGAGAAGAGGGACAAAATGATATGAACGCTCTTGTAAATATGTTATTTTTAGTAACCCTTGCGTTTGAGCACAGTTACCATATAATGCAAAGATAATTTTTAATCGTTTACGATAAGCTTTTCACTAGGTTTTTTTAATCGAGCTCCTTATGGAAGACTGGGATATAGAAAGGTACCGTGCTATTATTTCATTCGGACAAAGCGTAACTGACGTGTGAACCAAAACAATTTTAAAAAACAGGTTATGATTTCCAGTAATATTTTTCTGTAACCTTTATTTCCGATACACATATAATAATTTGCATTAATTTTTGTGTCCTGCTGTTGCGTTGAGAATTTGACAAAATTATGGATTTGTCGCGATTCAAATGTTCCAAACGGCGCGGCGCGAGATGTGTACATTGCAAATCGTCTATTATACCGACCGGGCAAACTATTTGGTATTTTATAAGCATTGATCTATCAAATATTATGGTTAATTTGGACTCGAATTTATCGTCATGATATTACTGTAGGGATACAGTAACAACAACAAATGTACTACATTATACATTATACCATAAGTTGTAACAATAACCGGATCAGATGTATTGACCGAAACAAGGAGTTCCAGAATAGTGTAAATTTGGAATAACTGAGCCGTTTATTTGAGATATTTAAGGGTTTGTGTTTCAATGCAATTAAAAATATACGGACATAATACTAATGAGTCATACTGCTGAAGTGTATTTAAGGGAGTTTAATTGATAGTTCCTATTAAAATAACAGCAATTATTAAGTGAATAATATGCGTTTTCTTACCAAGAATGGAGTTAGGACACTTCACAATTAACAACCAGATTCGTTATAAAATTTGAAGGAGCCCAAGTCCATTCAACATAATTCAAGATGCTTCAAATTGAAAAAAACAATACTCAATTTACTTTATATATCTTTACAGCACTTCAAAAACAGTTTGAGCCGTTTATTTTGAAAGTGGCGTAAGTCCATTTATGTTCGATTCGAGATATTAAATAGTTGCGTTGGATGTAATTTAATAACATGGGTAATAGATAACATAGTAGAATAATGTTTTTCGGTTTCTGAGGGTGTCAAATTTATCATCCGAAATAGAATAATTAACATTATTTAAGAAATAATATGTTTTTGATGGCTAAGAATAGACTTACGCCATTTTTAAAATGAGTGAAATGACGTTTTAAATTCTCCAGAAAACAGGAGTTCATCGGAAAACTAAATTTTCATTGAAATCAAAATAAATGTATACATTTTTATGTTGTAAAACCAAAAAGATATTTAATTTTCATCCTTTGCTAAATAATTTTTACATTAAAATTAATATTGTTTTATTAATTATTATTCAGTCTTCCCCAGCTTGTGTATGCGGGAGGGATTTAAAATAATTGTAATATGGGGATGCTGTATAATGTAATACATCCCTTATTTTAATATATTCAATATTTTTATACAGTTTCTTTGCAATTTAATTGCCTATAAACAAATTATTACACAAATTGCTGAAAATTACAAAGACATGTCAGGACATCAGTATGAATCCATTAGCGGATTGAAAGTGAAGTTTGAAATTAAATTGTTTATAATAAATTCATTGCACACTCATAATTCAATTGTTACCTTGATAATTGATAATTAAACGTAAAACTGTGATCTCATAAAATTTTTATTGCATAACATTTTCCATATTCATTTAAAAATCTCACAATAAGACTTAGGCCACTTTCAGAATAAACCTTTTTCATCACTTCATTATTCAGCAAATTTCCGTGTTACAAAATCTTAACGATTTTAAACATATTAGTAACAATTTGCTTCAGAATGAAAAGATCATGTAAAAATGTAACTAGTAAGGTATCTAACTCGATTTTTTTTGGAAAATGGACTTAGGCCACTTTTAAACTAAACGGCTCAACTATGCAATTTTCAGTCAGTGTTTTTGAAGCAGTTAGCATCGTTGACAGTTGACCATGGATATAGTGAATAGTTATATTCGGCCGCCTTAAAAGTTTTTTTTTGCGTCGAAGGTTTCATTAAAGAGCACTTAAGTAAATATGAATTGTTATTTACAAAGCATTAATACTGTTTTGTCAGTCATGTATGCATTTTACACTTAATATGTAAAATATGAAATGTAAGTTCATTACCTGGTGTTTGATAACGAAACGTAAGGTACTTTTCGGACGACCTTTTTATACAATACTTTAATGTCCAATATTTCCAACCACAAACGATATTTTTAGGACACATTTTCCTCGCGTGCGTTATAGTACATGGGCAGAGGATAACTTCTACTAGTCCTATTAATTTTTATAAGTGGACGTTATCTTTTTTTGATATAACGTTGAAGCCACAATTGGAATTATGCATTAATACAAAAACGCTTGTTGACCCTTGAGAAATGTATAAAACCATCTTACATCACAATGTTTCGAAAAACATATTCCCAAATTTTCGTTATAAAGATACACGCTAACATATACTGTACCATGTTTTTTCAAGTTACACATAGTTAATTGAATAAAATTAGGAAGATTATATTTAAGCTATTTATTTCGAAAGTGGCACTGACAAAATGTGTGATGAATAAGTGCTTTTTTTTCGGTGCCTGCGATGTTAATTTGATTCTTTTTTATACCACTTTCAAAATAAACAGCTTTTTTATGCGGATTATCGAGCATAGCATACGGCTTGAAGATTACGTAAACCTTGAATGATAGCTGTGCTTGATTGTTATACCAATAACAGATTGAATTGTTCTAAAGTATATTGACTCGTAACATAAGCGGTATTACAATCGCACTCTGTACCTTTGGGTATACTACTTTGGATGAAGACAGTATAGCGGAAGAACGATTAATTATAAAAAAAAATGGGCCCTATTTGCTCTATACATAAAAAATACTTTGTGGTATAATCCGACACTAGTCAATAATAGCGTTCATCTATTTATTAAAAATAATCTTACCCTGAATATGTAGGAAATATCGTATAAAATGTAAGGATAATTATTGTAGGTAAATATTTTGTCAAAAATACTAATTTTGTGAAATTTTCTATGTTAAACATACGTTTTGTATAAGTTCTACGCGCATCAGTTGGTGAAGCCCTTACTAAAAAGACGATTTTCTTAATTTTATCGACGTTACAGCAATTGGAGATTATATAAATCATATAATAGAAGATATGATATAATATACCAGAAAAAGAAGGACAAGGGAAAGGAAATAATAAACCACGAAGGCCATCGAACTGGTACTCATATACTAACATTATGCCGTCCGGCGACACCACGATGGTGTTGCGCGCAATGTAGTTTCCATTCTGTTGGTGATCTGCGGTGTTCTGTTGGTGATTTGTTTAGCTAACAATAAGTTACACACGTCAACAAGTTCTGGTTTAGTTATAATCTCCCGATAATTTCAAGAACGGCCGGCCACAAGCGAAGTATTCCGCATTAGTGCTGCCGGCGCCAAGCAAAGAAATTTTTACGAGACGTGCGGACGGCAAAGTGGTAATATCATTCCTATGTCGAATGAACTGCGAGATGTTTCAACGTGACAGTATTTCTTGGATTTTATTTTCGGTTTCTTTAAACTGCAGAGCGCTTTTTCTATGCTAATTATTGGAAATAATACAATTTTTAATATCATCTCACAGCAATGGCTGGATTATATTAGTGCTTGCATTGTTCAAATAAATGTACTTCTTCAGTTACACTTTGTTTCTCTGTCGCTACACTACCACATTTGTACGGACAATTTACGTATTCTACGAATGATTGCCTAACTTGGAAGCCCTTACAAATACGTCGCGAACTGCAATATCACTATAATAACCTGTTACGTGAGATATAAAGCATATTTATTTTACATTGGATTATAATATCCTGAAAATTGTACACAAAGAATGAAAAGTAATTATAACTAATTATTTATGCATGGGTCACTGAAAACGGTAATTGGTGGATTGTTAATGAATAAGTTTTATAAGTGTAGCACCTGCGTTTCTTTACATTATGTTATAAATTTATGGAGCTGGCGTTACTTGATGGTCGTCAGTTTGTGCTGTGTACAAAAAGAATGCAATCGTTTGCGTGTTATTGCAGTTGGACTGGTATTAGCCACATTATAAATGACTCTAATACCTAAACAAAGGTTTTACAGTTAATTTGCTAATGACTGCAATTAATTGGAAATTTTTGTCGAAATACGATGATCATGTCAAATATATCATTAATAGGGTCGAAGATGTCAACCCGGTAAATTTAGGTTAAATTGTTATAATCCTTTGATCACATGCAACTAGGTACGCGTTTAAATAGTATTATGTTTAAAAATCATAATGTCATGTTTGTGACAATCGCGGTATATACTGAATACGTTTTGGGACCAGTTAGTTGTAAGTTACGTCATATTGAACTAAATACATGATATAATTCCCGTTCTGCTTCTGTATTTTTAATACTGTATCTGAATTTGAATTAATTTTTTAATAAGCGTATATTTTAAAAAACTTGTTTCGATTAATTTCTAATGTAAAGTTTCGTCGGTAAATGTTGGTTTTCTTTCAGATGACTGCCGGCTTTAAGCAAACAAAAATTCAGGTTGAACTAGGAAAAAATTATTCAATAAATATAACGTGAAACTAATTCAAGTAACCGTGTTTTTGTACAAAAAGATATTTCTGCACTATAATGAAGTAGCCGTACTTACCGTATGTTACTACGATCTTTGCGGATAAATATACTTTTCTTAGTCCTTGCTAATTACATTCTTAGTAGAAAAGTAAATAAATTTACGCAAACTGTACTGTATTTATCAGATCTATTAACACGTTCGCAGACATGAATGCTAAAGCATTCAAATCATAAAGTCAATTATTTTGAATTTAATTTTATATAACTAAGTTTTTGAAATCATTATACCTGTCATGGCAATTACTAACTGATTCTTTAGGTATTTTCGTATTATCTTCTCTATATATATTTTTCTGTTTATTTACAAATTTTTTACTTTAAATTAAAAACGAACAATGGAAACAATAATTTCGATTAAAATCATTTTTTTCTTGAAAGAGCATTCAAAAACAAATTGTGAAAAAAGAACGATCCAATTGGTGCATTTTTCGCAAAGTTCTGAGCATTTGAAAAAAGGGCCCAAATTTTAAAAAAATTCATATTTCCAAAACGGATGGGCAAAATAATTTGAAAAAATTCATAAACGCGTTTTTCATCGGTCTTAAAAGCATATAAAATTCTGAAAAAAATCAAAGGGGAACGTACAAAAGTATCCGATTTGGCATGCGTCATCCTAGTTGAAAAATTTGATCTGTATTGTCGTGGATGCTACAGCATGCATTGTATATGACGATTAAAATATGACACTCTGACTACCCTTATACACTGTATTTAATCAAATTTCGGATGTCACGACCTATTTAAAAATAAAACTACTGTCAATTTTTGCACCTCGCTGAAACTTTTACTGTCCGCGAACGTGTGTGTGCATTGGTTGCTGCAACACGTTGTAAGCATCGCCGTGTTAACGGCAAACGAAATAAATTATAATTATTCATCTATAATTTGTTATTTGTATCTTTAATACAGTGTGCATAACATTTTACTGTGCCCACAATCATTCCAATAGAATGAGTAGCAATATGTTAATGGATTAATGTCATCCGAAAATAGAGTATCGCAGACCTACATTTTAATCATTGACATAATGATGTGATAAAAACAAATTTCATGTTAGCTAAAATCAGATGTATATATACAAACTTTAAAGCCTGTAACAATGCGACGGTCACAGTGCTTAATGATTATAGAAATAGCGTGAGTTGCACAAATGCGGCGGACTGCTAATGCCATTTATCATTTATCATTATAGTTGAAGGAATCATTTTTAGCACAAGCGAAAGTATGTAGGAGGAGTCTTGAAATCAATGACCACTCATTTTTATTTTACAACAAACAAATTTGAACCTTAAACAATTATTTATGTCTTCCGACCGTTTATGAGGTACGACTCAAGCTTTTAAAAGCAAACTACTTATGGGAAGTATAGAAAGCGTAAGACTTGTGTTCCCAATTCGAAAGATGTTGTAATGGAAGGTTAACATATAAACGTTGAAAATATGGTCAATCCCGTTCTTTTGTTACTAGCGTGGAAGGTGAAAGTAAACTTTCCTATCCATGACTCGTCACTAACGTATTATAAAGTGGCCCGCTGTTGAACTAATACTGGCGCGCCGACGTTGTGGGTCAAGGTTCGTGGCAATAGTTGTTTGGTCAAAGCACATCCACGTATTAGCTATTCGCTTAGCTACTAATTTCCTTCAATCGTCAATGTCCGCCATTAATATCTGGAACATTAAATTATAAAAATAATGTGTATTATGATTAATTCTTAAGGGGCTTTTATATGTAATAGTTATGATATCCACGGTGAAAATGATGAAAATAGTTCAAATCTTGTCATAACTCATGTTGCTTACGATCGCTAGTTCATAAAGTAGTTAACTAAATGCTTCTTATGTTTTAATTAGAAAAATGTTGTCTATCTATGTAGAAGCATTCCGATTATTATCATACTAGAAAACCATAGCATGTTACATGAGTAATTCTTTTTTGAACAAGATATTTAAGTATGGTGTAATCTTATCGTAGGATTGCAATATTTATGAACATTATCTTGCTTTTTTGTTGTTGTAAAGATCGCATGGACATTTAGGTTTGCGGATGGGGGAAAGTTCTTGGAATGAGAGACAAACCTAGTTATTTGAACAAGAAATTTAAGAAGAAATAATGTTAAGCATGAATAAAATTTAACATGAATGAAAATTTACATTATGTCATTTGCTGACAATTTTCTATCCGGGCACCGTGTATGAGAACTATCGTACATTCCGACTTGCAATTTAAACTTACTGATAGGAGACCGCCCACTTTATCGTTTTAAATGTTGATCGCAATTTGTCAACGATTTGGGCAACAAACTGGATGTGTGTTGTAGTAACCAAATAAAAAAATATTTGCAACAATGCTGTGTTCCTTTCTTAATTCTCGTTATATCTATTTTATGGTCAAGATAGCAAAATGCATATCGCTCTATCAAGGTTCTGTCTTATAAGTTTACTTGTAACAAATGTAGGGTCAAATAGGGGAAGTAACAGGCCAGTAGGGAGCTTTTTCAATTGGACGGTATCTATAAATTTCAATATTTTTCTGAGCATCTTTGAAGCTAGAGTAAAATAGCGGATGTTTAGTCGTATTGTACGACTCTGGATACATTCAATTTCCACGCCTTCATTAAGATAAATTGAATCTTACATGAAAATAATTTCCGAATATGAAAATATATAGGAAGTGATAGCTAGATATTCTTTCACATGTAGTTACAAATTTTCTATATAACGTGTTACCAACACGATTGTGCGATGCAAACAATGATTATATCCATGCAAATTATATTGTATTCATAGTTTAAAAAAATATGTATATGGTATTTTCTATCCGTAAACGAATTTGGAAATATTCAAGATGGATTGAAGTATTGAATGATATTATACGTTTATTCTACCATTTAATGTATAGGAATGTATGTATTTCGTCTTTGCAGTTATATTTCATTGACATTAACTGAAGATGTTCTAATTCAAATTATCAGAGTGAAATTTCTATTTGGGCACGCATATTGGCTCTTTACAGCCAGTGATATTGCTGATTTTTCTTTGTTATCTTCTCACTGTCTCTTCTTTACTGTCTTGCAAATTCGTGTTATTGCTTTTGAAATGAGGTGTATAACTAATTCTTAACATGATTCTATGAAATTTTGTAACGACAATTCTTGCATGTTCAATATAACATACGTGATGTTGTTAAATCAACAAAATGTAAGAAGTGTTTTTAATGTTACAAAATGTCAATAGATATTGCAAGAGGCAAATCAACATTTTTACCAAAGATATAGGTTCCATTAATGTCTGGTTGTTGCAAGTCTTGCACTCTCATATATTCGTTGAATGTAGCAGTTGTAGAAATTTAAACATCGTTGTTTTTTTCCCACTTGCCTCTGCATATGCGGTTCATACACTACGAATAATGGGAAACAATGTTACATCAGTAAGCGATTAAAAAAGGAAAAGTGTAAACAATTAAGTTACCTGAATAGTCGTAAACGCCGGTAATGCTGTCGCTAAGTGACGAAAGCAGGCGTGGTACATTTCGCGACCTTGACCTCTGCCCTCAACTGGTGCTCATTCTTCGCAGTCCGGTCGATATGTGGCGCTTCTAGTACCCTCCCGTTCCCATTTGTCCTTCTAAGTTTCTTCCTATCGTCCTCCCCAATATATTCGCAATGCTTTTCCCTCGTGGCGTTGAAGACGTTAACACCTCTCGGTACGCTTGTTTTGTCATTATTATTACCATCGCGGCCGTTATCGGAAGTTCTTACGCCTCTGTGACACTAGAGTCGACGTCAACGTCTCTTTGTCGATGTGGCGTCGTTCATTGGTGGCGTGTTGTGTACTGCTACGTGCGCGCGCGTATTGCGTGTGTGGTAGGTAGCTATCGTAGCGACGTTCTCCGATGTATTCGTGGACGCGTTGTATCGATCTTTTAGAAGCTATCGCAGTCGCACAGAGGAAGTGGTCAGTGGAGGCTGACTCTGGCTGCCACGCTTCTACTACCTACTTCTGCGGGAAAATTTAATGTTCCGAATAATGAACGCACCGGACCTGTTTGATATTACCGTAACGGCGCTTGCCTTTCGCTACATGTTGGCGTATTTATGACGCGGTTGACACCTTTTGAATGTTACGCATTATACGATATATTGTCAGATCCTACAAGTATGCGCTACTCAACCGTGGGCTACTTGTAACATTGTGAAAGTGTAATTATGTATTGAGTAGTGATCGCAGTTACTGCGCTTCTTTTTATGCAATCATGTAATTATTTACTTGACGAATTACGTACACAGGCTGCTGCATGATGCAGATATGACTACCGGAGAATTTGTCGAACGTTCGCACTGTAATTCTAACCTACGGAAACCGACATTTTCTTATTTTTATTCCAGATTGCTATACGTTTCAGTCGCGGCTTCACTTACTGATTGCTCTTCGATAGCAACCATTGATGTTCTTGCTTAAAATATTTTTTTAAATTTTTGTATATGGTCGTAAAATTTAGCTGATCAATACGTGACGTACTATTTCTTGTTTATTCTAATTGATAAGGAATTTTTCTGCATTTTTTTGTACGATGTACTCCACGAAATTGTTTTTGTTCGGGAAAAGTAAATGTCTCTAGTATGCATTTTTTTAATTGATGGAATTTAATTTATGACTATTCGTTAAAATATGAAGCTTATATCATCTCACTACTTTTTCTTGTTATTTTTCTTAGTAATTACTTTAACGTTGTATTAATCTACAGCATTGCATCAATTTGCAATCTCAATAATGTTGAACGTTTTTTCGGTATACCTGCTCCCATTTAAAACTATATTTACGTTCTGGATGGTATGTCGACTTTCGTACGAGTGGTTATAATGACATGATCACAATTTTGTAATAAAGCCACTTTTTTAAAAAGCCTTCTTACAGAACAGGAGAGGCAATAAAATGTTCAGTTATAAGTTAATATTAACGCAGACTGCAGTGTTAATTGTACATATTATACGACATAAAGTTTTAAGTGCCCATGATATCGGCTTTTGGTTTAATGACTCCCCGTACCCTCATAATACACGTTCCTTTACGATTTATTCTGAGAATTCAAATACTGTCGTCACACTTTCAAAAATCAATACATACAATCAGCACTGTTCCTGTACTTGTGTCACGGACTTAACGCACAGTCAACGATGATTAGCCATGTAGATATGACTATCATTTTATATGTTTCATTCTCAGCTAAACTTAGTTATATTTACTCTTGATAAGAATTTTCTCGACTTGTGCACTTGTACATACATGTCGCCCGTTAATATCCGCTGTGCCGGGAGAAAAGGAGAAAAGAAAATGTGCTCCGCCACGTACAGGCACGAAGGTACGGGACAATATAGTTGGTGCACTAACGCACGTTAATAAATACTCCCGAACAGACCGGAAGGTCATCCGTACGGCATCTGTGTGCGAATCCGGCTTCGTGCGTGGAAGGCAGGCGTCCATCGGTTGCGAGCAAAAGCAAGAGTCCTGTTGCGTATCCATAGAAGCTGTCGAAGCCTCATAATCGTCATCATCGTCAACAGCAATAGCAGCAGCAGAAACAGCAGCACCAACAGCAGCAGAGCCAGCAGTGGCGGCTACAACAGCAGTAGTAGCAGCAACAGTAGCAACAGCAGCGCCGCCCATCCGCGGAACGAGTAACTGCTTGTTTTCTACTTCCCGCACGTCATGTATGTACATCGATTCTGTTTTGTCACCGTCATATTGTTCTCGATGCCCGCATCATAAATGTGTTAATAGTGGAATCTCCTCGAGTCTCCGATTAGTCTTCATGCTGATTCCGATTGCTGTAAGCTAATGTATGGCAGTGCAATCGGAAAAGATTATAGACATTATTTTCAGAAACAACGTGTCGATGAACGACGTATTTAGCCCAACATTTGTAATAGACTTTGCACTTAATTTCTGCAAGACAGTTTTATATACACGTTTACAATTATTGGAGTGATGCATGTACACTTATATTCGTGTCGAAATTAAATGTTATGTTAATAGGTTTCTCCACTTGGAGATTACAATGACTGAGTGGCATTAGTCTGAAAAATCTTGGATACAAATTCTACTCAGCGATGGGTTTATTTTATGATGACTGTCGTGTGTCATCTACGATATCCTACGTATAAGACACCGTCTTTTTCGGTCATTGTTTTCGTTGCGATGCGACAGATACGGGCGATATGACTACAGGACGATACAACTATCTATTTTTTCTTGGGTGTTGTGTATAATATGTCATGTATTTCTGTTTTGGCAACACTGACGTGAACTATTTCCGACTTTATGGAATTTATATTTTTTAAATACATGATACAAACGCATGCTCCGCAAATAGTCGTTTTCAGACTTACTACGTTTGTATAAAACTTGTGTGCATGTAAGTATTCGTTATTTATATATATAGTTTATAAAATTATTTAGCAGGCACTGTGTCTGTGTCACATTATTCATTTTTCTCTGCCTATCACGTAATTTATTTTGTCGATTTCAAAATGTATAATACATCATGTTTTATTACTAGCATGAATAATTTAAACGGAGAAACCAGCGCAAGTGATATGCGCGTTAGCCTGTAACTAAGCTTGTTAGCAAAAAAAAACAAATTCATGTTTCTACAATAAAATTGACGTATATTATATGAGCCGTTTATTTTGAAAGTAGCGTAAGTCCATTTTACAAAAAAATTGAGTTGGATACCTTGATAGTTACATTTTTACATCATCTTTTCAGTACGACGCAAATTGTTACTAATATATTTAAAATCATTAAGATTTTGTAACTCATAAAATTTCTGGTTAATGAAATGATGAAAAAGTTTATTTTGAAAGTGGCGTAAATCCCACTGTGAGAGTTTCAAATGGATATGGATAATATTATACAATAAAAACTGTTATCGGATCACACTTTTTGTTTAATTATCAAAGTAGCAGTTGAATTGTCAATGTGCAATCAATTTGTTATAAACAATTTAATTTCGAACTTTACTTTTGATCCGCTAACGGATTTATACGGGTCTTCGTATATGCGCTTGTCATTTTCAGCAATTTGTTAACATTTTGTTTGAAAGAAGTTAAATTGCAAAAAAATTGTATCAGAATATTGAATATATTAAAATAATGGATTTATTACATTATATATCACCTGCACACCATAGTTATTTTAAATCCCTCCCGCATACACAAACTGGTGAAGACTGAATAATAATGAATAAAACAATATTAATTTTAATGCAAAAATGCTTTAACAAACAACAAAAGCTGAATATTTTTTTGATTTTATAACAAACCTATATACATTTTTTTTTATTTCAAGGGAAATTTATTTTTTCTATAGACTTGTACTTTTTTGATAATTAAAAACGCCATTTTATTGATTTTCAAACTGGCACAAGTCCATTGATAGCCATCAAAAACATATTATGTATTTCTCAAATAACGTCAATTATGCTAATTGAGATTATAAGTTTGTCACTCTTAGAGACCCAAAAACATTATTCATCTATCTTATCTGCTACTCATATTTTTAAATTTAATCCAACACAAACCCTTCAATATCTCGATTTTACCATAATTCGATTTACGCCATTTTCAAAATAAACGGTCGTATCTTTGTTAATCGCATTGCAGTCTTTTTTTTTTTTTTAATAGAAATGAGTTACTGGTGCATTCCTGCATCATAAACACTTACATATTGTATTCTTATTACCATTTTACTATTTCGTATAATACTATCTATATACTTCTAATGGTCCTTAACCCTTTGACTGCTAAAGGCGTATATATACGCCCTCTCAAATCCATCAATATATACGAAAGGCGTATATATACGCCCTCTGTATTTTTTAACTATAACTCTTTTATTACTGTTTTGCCAACTGATTCAACATGAAATTTGTTGTCTAATGTAACATTGCAACTAAATATTGGCAATTGTTTCAATATCGTTCAATCAATTGTCTTCATATTACAATGTTGTGGCGCAAACCCAACAATGGCACACCATATACAAGACTACTCGCAGCGACTGACAAGCGAAAAACACGCCGTCCATATGGATTCATCCGAGAGCGCGCCGCAGTCAAAGGGTTAATGAAGAATTTATAATTCTGAAAGAATTTACTTGACATTTTCCCTGAGTCGCGCATTTTTCGACTGTACATAAAAACTCTATAACTCCGATTGTTTTTAAGTGTGCCTGGTGGGTTTTTACAAACACGGTATTCGTAACTGTCTGCCGTGACACTGTGAAAAAGGGGGTTTCAAATAATTATACAAAGGTAAATTAATAGAAAAGTGTACATTTAAATATAGCGGTGTGATGGTGACGGCCGTTGTATTTAATGCAAGTGGGTGACCGATCACTCTGTCACCCTCACCTCACATTATTTTTAAATATTGTTTTATAGTATAGGATTATTTTATCACGCATATATGCATACTGTGACTGAAAACAAACACTTATAAAAATCATTGCATTTATCATGATTTGAAAAATGTAATACCAGTAATATTACATATGATCTTTTTGTTACAAAATAGATCATCATTTCAAGCTATCAAAGTATGTCTGGAATACAAACAATGAATTTGATTCCAGAACTGTTTGTTTATTATTTTTAAACACTTTTTCATTCTTGACAACAAATATGTTTCGACTATATTATAGACAACCAGTTATTAGTAAAATATGTACTAAGTAAAACTGCTTTAAGGAAAAATGGAAATACTATCGTAAGCACGTTTTGTTATATAGTTGTAGTAAAAAGTGCACGTTCAAGTAAGAAATAAAGCATTTAAAGATCAATAAAGGGTGATATGTTTAATAACAAAGTTTATAAAAAATATTGAGTTTGCTACGACTTTTAATTCATAATCTTTTCTCTTATTTGGAAATTATATGAATTACACTTTGCAATTACTGATAATATATTTGGCGAACTATTTGTATGGAAGATGTATAAAAAATGGTAATAATAACAAATAATGAATTGTCTAGACGAATAGATGCGATTCTGTTCGACTTAAATCATTTAAACCTTTTTTTTTTGTAATAAGTAAAAAAGTAACGATAAAAATATCTAAGTGGTTGAACAACACATACTTTGGATTTAAAATCTTTCGTTATTGTTGAAATAATTACACCAATAATTGGTGATTAAGATATTTTAATACAGAAATGTCATCCAAGTTCTACACGTAAGAAGTATCAACAATGTATCGAATTTTTTGACAAAGGATGATGTCGAATAATTATAATGAAAAATAATCTCTCCGGCATGAAACATCTGTTTAGAAAAGTATATTTTTATGATCTCGTCTTCAAATATGCTTAGAAGCGAATGAAATTTTCTGTAATTTCTCATTTTTGCCTTCACTTATGATGTACAATAAAAAAGAAACTTCCAATAAACCTTGACCAGTTCATAAGTTCAAAACCAATAATATTTCAACGTCTATGCTACATTTTATTAAAAAGATGGAATTACTATTCGATGTTATTTCAGGACAGTTTATTAGCGTTCGTTGCACTTTAATAACGCACCCTATGTGTTATATTATCGGCGGAGTTTCAGATAGGTTCATGATGGTACCTTTTTTTGTTTGTACTTGTAGCTATGTAGCGTACAAAAATGTTGTTTTCTTTTTAATGTAACACACTCGCAACAACAAATAAAGTATATTTTTAGGAAAATGTTCTAATTGAATGTCTTGCGCAGTTGATGGTATAAGGGTATATTATATCAATCAGTTGACAAAGTGTTCTTCAACATACCCAGTTAAGTTTAGTAAGTTTTCATTAACAGATGCGTACTCCATCGGAACCATTCCAATTATACTGTGAATATATAATTACAGGACCATGTCCATCTTAAATTTTGCATCTTGAAAAGAATGTCAGTTCTTTTTTATCTTCAAAACAATATTAATTTGCGTGTGAATTGCTAAAATGCTAAGTTTAAACTGTTTGCAGTAAAACATTACATTGAGTTCTAAATACTGTTATGTACATGGACATAAACTGTTCGTCTCTTAATAATCAGATATTCTTATTCGATAATGTACATACCATGCACATTCACCGTACGACTTATGCTTGATTACGACGATTTATGCTTGCCTCATTATCCAATTTACAGCGCAAAATTATTTCTTCTCATTCAATGATATTCTAGTTTCGATCTTTAGTGTGTGTAATCCATCTTTTTCTATGTGGTAAAGAAAGATGGTATTGTGTGGTATAGGCAAAAGACGTTCTTTTATATCTATCATTGTTTACGATCTAATGAAGACATTTACATTTTTATGTGTTTTATAAATAAAAATTTATATTTATACGTTGATTGTGACATGTAATTGCACTAATTAACATGAGAAGTTGTAATAGTAGATGTATTACTCATCAAAGCAAGTTTAAATAACTTTATGTTTTGTTTCTTGTAATACTTTATTTTCAAAAATTATTAATTGTCATAGTATATTATCTATTTCAAAAATTATCCTAAAATTGTTTGCAACTGAGGGACACTACAACACAGTGTGCTGCGCACTTAATAACAATTCCAAAATGTATGATAAATATTAATGCAACAAGGTGTTTAGTATACTAAATGGCGTATAATTTTATGTATGGTGTTCACCATTATTTGAAACGACTGTTACTCTTAAAATAGCTCTTACTTTTGTAACATTTCCTATGGTTTCTTATTCTTTCACTTACGTTTCTTATCCAACAGCGAGAATACCGTTTGTTCTCATTCAAATAAGTAGGTGCTTGCAATAACGAAAGATTTCAATTACTTTTGAACGGTATGTCAAAAATGGTTTCGAGCATTAGAAACATCCTACACCGTAGGTCTACAAGTTTAAAACAGTCAGTACGGGCATATCTGCACCTACGATCGACATCAATGATTTACATTTATCTTACATACATACGGATCCATAGCAACTACATTTAATTCATTAAAGTAAAGCAACAAATATATACTATATAATCATTGCTTAATTTGTCGTATTATATACTATTATATTTGAGGGAAAATTACTTTATACATCGTACAATCAAGGGAAGATTTCTTGTTGTACGCGCACTTAAGTATTAGGCTTTCATGGAAACATGAGCACTAGCGAAAAAGTAATTGTACTAATATTAGTGATATTACCGGTCATGTTTTCTTTGAAGAATTGGTAAGATATTACTTAGTTTACTACCAGGATTATTCGCTTTCAAGTGTAATATGTTATATCACCGCAAATTATTGATTTTCATAAACTTAATGTACTACGCTATATACAGATTTAATCCAATTGAAACAAACAGTAATTATTCTGATTATTTTTCATTTCCAAAAAGAATAAAAAGGATACAGTAAATCTGATCGAGAAAAATTAAAGTAGTGAAATCGTATAATATGCTTTATTTTGCGCAGTTACTGTTAAGTCGACATTTTAATAACAATGTGAGTAAATCATTTGTGCGAAAATTATGTTCTTTTCGTGGACCACTGAAATAAATTTTGAAACCTGAAAGAGTATTAATGTCAAATTATTATTTTATTGGAAATCCATATATTGTGGCTTGAAAACAAACATATTGCACTGCTGTATTGTATTACTGAACCAAGAATATAAATATTATCTGCGTTGATAAAGTATAGATTGGCAAAACACATTGTGTCAAAGAGCATTTCATTGCGAACGAAATTTTTTTTGGTTTTACCTGATGACAACAGCAACAATAACGTGCACAGCTGTATTCATTAAACAGTAATGTAAGTTATGAAAAAGTATGTTAAACAAAACACGTTTATTCAATAATAGGTAAATTGTGTAGTTCCCCATCTTGGTTTTGAGAACATAATGATATTGTCTATTCACGTTCATATGTTGTATACGTATTCATATAACATATACACATGTCCATATTATCAATTCTATATAAAATTATAATAATATAATTATATAGATAGTATAAAAACATTATTTTCTTTCTTTCATCACACACACATGATGAGTCTGCGCTTTACAAAAAATCGCGTTACCTTTACATAAAATGTGTAAGAAAATCATGTTGGTCATGGTCAAGTTCTATCTGTGGTACAGAGTTTCCGCGATAATCAATTTCTTGTAATTGCTAGGGTAACATGACTATATCACATATCGTACACTTTCCAAAAAACGGAGAGAATAAAGATAGAGGGTATGAGTAGAGCAAAAACAAACAAAATTCAGTCATGTATTTGGAATATCACCTTTTTCTTTCTATTGCAACGGACTAAATCATTTGAAAGGTCCAAATACTGACGTTCATTGTATTACAATAAATGCTCTAATTATATAATGTTTCAGTGGTTGAATGCATCATATTTTTAAAACCTGAATTGGTTTCAAGCTATAATTCAATTAATTCAATGTCAATCACGATTAAGTAATATATGTATACGTAACACCCTTTGAAGAAAAACTGGTATATGGACCTTTTACTTTTAAAGTGGTGTAAATCCACGTTTAAAAAAAATAAATATCACATAAATAAAAAGTTTACACTACATTAATCATAAATTATAGGATATCTCTTCTAAATAAACGGTCCATATGTAGCAGTGAGTACCATTGCAGTATTAGCATCTAGCATACCGAACAGAACAAATGGTATGAACCAATTATAAAGTAAAGGAAGGTAATTGTGTATTTTTTTCTTGTGGAACAGAAAAACATAATTTAACTTGAAGCTGTAAGAGTATATACGTGTATAAATGTACCAAAATTTACTAAATCGGTCTTAAGTAATTTAGGCTGATTTTTTGCATTTCACAACATTGGCGAACTCTGGTTACTCTCGTTGGTTCAATGTAGCTTCAGCTAGGTACCTTTAACTAAAATCCAATCTGTAGCAATTTGGTCGCATTATGTACGTATTCATATTTTACTAAAGAGAAGATAGGAGAGGCAAAAGTGAAGGAAGCGCACCCTTTTGAGTAACCGTTGAGTTATCGATCCAAACTCTTGGCGTAGAGTGTGATGTATTCCTCGCGCCTGTGTTGCATATTAGCGATGATTCCTAAAGTTATGTCCGTTGCGATCATGGTTGTATTTTCCCATGCGCGCACATTAATTATAAAAATAACGAAATGAGTAAATAGATTGCGTAATTCCTCGTCGGATGTGTAATACGAAAAACTTGAATCTCCATACCAGGTAGCTTAGTAAAATTCCGTCAATCTTAAATCAAAAATGTTAGCATTTTGTTTGTTATCTATGAGCAAAATAAATTGGGGCCGGAATACATACATGCGTGTCTTTTTATTACAGGAAAATAACTGGCTAATAATTGTGTTTCTAACCCTACACACATAACTGAAATTAATAATAGTATTCCCTAGTAGCACAAAATATTAAATAGATATGTATCTGATATTAAAAAGATATTCAATGTCTTTTTAATATTTAAATATGTAACAAATATTTATTTTATATTTAAAAACAAATATTTTTTTACAAATGTTTATTCAATATTCATTTCAGATTTAAAACGAAATATTTTTTTACAAATGTTTACTGAACATTTATTTGAGATCTAAAAAGAAATATTTTGTTACAAATGTTTATTCAATATTCATTTCAGATTTAAAACGAAATATTTTTTTACAAATGTTTACTAAATATTTATTTTAGATGTAAAAAGAAATATTTTTTTACAAATGTTTATTTAATATTCATTTTAAATTTAAAACGAAACATTTTTTTACACATGTTTACTAAATATTTATTTTAGATGTAAACAGAAATATTTTTTTGCAAATATTTATTTAACACGTTGCGTGCCATGGGGGTCACCGGTGACCGGCGCAGCCAAGATTATTAGAACACATAATTCGAGTGAATTTTCAATGTTTTTAAAATTTTTCAATATTATCATCGTTTGTCGGTCGACGTCAGTCCGTCTGGTGGTGGGGGTCACCAGTCACCAAAACTAAGTCGCTCCGTTTGGCCATGGGGGTCACCGGTGACCCCAAAAAAAATTATTGCATTATACGCTCTTATATACTAAAATTTACCTGTTGTGCAAAAAATTTCGAAAAAATATGTAAGGCATAATAAGAAATTCACGTTGGCCAGACGCGGCGGACACGCAAAATCAGCGTGGCACGCAACGTGTTAATATACATTTTAGATTTAAAACGAAACATTTTTTTTACAAATGTTTACTAAACATTTAAGTATTTGAGATCTAAAAAGAAATATTTTTTACAAATGATTATTTAATATTTATCTTAGATTCGAAGAGAAATATTTTTTACAAATGTTTATTTAATATTTATCTTAGATTCGAAAAGAAATATTTTTTACAAATGTTTATTCAATATTTATCTTAGATTCGAAAAGAAATATTTTTTTACAAATATTTATTTAATATACATTTTAGATTTAAAATGAAACATTTTTTTACAAATGTTTACTAAACATCTAAGTATTTGAGATCTAAAAAGAAATATTTTTTACAAATGATTATTTAATATACATTTTAGATTTAAAATGAAACATTTTTTTTACAAATGTTTACTAAACATTTAACCCTTTTAGCACCGAACGACGATATATCGTCGTTCGGTGCACTCGCCAGAAACACCAACGACGATATATCGTTGCGCCTCCGTTAGAGCCTTATTATACTCATCACAAGAGATCTGTGTTTAAGTATAAATTCATAAAATGTTAAAATGGTTCATATTCAATGCAACACAAATGTTTATTAGATCAGCTTTTTGAATTTTGTAAATATCACGCCTACTTTGGTTTTTACGAGCATTTTCGCAAACCTCTACAAATTCGTCGATTCAGCCCGGTATTCTTCGCCTAGGTACGCTCTTTTCGCTCGGTGCTAACAGGGTTAAGTATTTGAGATCTAAAAAGAAATATTTTTTACAAATGATTATTTAATATTTATCTTAGATTCGAAAAGAAATATTTTTTACAAATGTTTATTTAATATTTATTTTAGATTCGAAAAGAAATATTTTTTTACAAATATTTATTTAATATACATTTTAGATTTAAAATGAAACATTTTTTTACAAATGTTTACTAAACATCTAAGTATTTGAGATCTAAAAAGAAATATTTTTTACAAATGATTATTTAATATACATTTTAGATTTAAAATGAAACATTTTTTTTACAAATGTTTACTAAACATTTAAGTATTTGAGATCTAAAAAGAAATATTTTTTACAAATGATTATTTAATATTTATCTTAGATTCGAAAAGAAATATTTTTTACAAATGTTCATTTAATATTTATCTTGGATTTAAAACGAAATATTTTTTTACAAATGATTATTTAATATTTATTTTAGATTTAAAACGAAATATTTTTTTACAAATATTTATTTAATATACATTTTAGATTTAAAACGAAACATTTTTTTACAAATGTTTACTAAACATTTAAGTATTTGAGATCTAAAAAGAAATATTTTTTACAAATATCATACCCAACTAAATTATTTATTAAAGGGTTTAAAGGATATTTTTCCCGAATATAAAATTCCAGGTGATGCTCGTACTTTATTAAAAACTGAGCGATCATCTCATATTGTATCGTGTTTAAGTAAAAATAAAACAGCAGCACAACTTAAATATTTTGGCATAAGGAAGCACATAATAACTTTATTACAAGCAGAAGATGTATTTCTAGAACTGAAAGAAAGTTTTACAATAAAATTAATTCTTAATATTGACGGTATCCCAATTTCAAAGAATTCGAACAAACAATTTTGGCCTATTTTATGCAAATTAGTTTTAAATAATTATATTGTATCTCCCTTTTCGATTGCAATTTTTTACGGCGATGCAAAACCGGATTCGTTGCCTGATTACTTGGATGAATGTACGCGCGAATTGTACGATGTTTTGAAAAATAGAATTTTCTGCAATAATATTACATTCAAAGTCCTTATAATTTGCTTCACATGCGATGTACCCGCGAGAGCTTTTGTAAAAAATATTAAACGACACACAAGTTTACACGGTTGCGAAAGATGCACAGAACAAGGTACATTGTATAGTCACCGAATTATACATGAAAACCATAATTAATGCTGGTGCACGAACACATTGTGATTTTGAGAATTTTATTGATATAAATCATCATAAAAATGAGCATAGAACTCCAATATTAAATATAAGCCAATTAAATGTAATAGAACATTTTGCTCTTGATTAAGTATATGCATCTGTGCTGTTTATGAGTAATGAAGAAACTACTTCATTACTGAAATAAGAAACTTGTGAAATATCTTGTGATATATCTATGATTGATATATCTATATAAGTAACTTTGTGAAATATCTGCTTTCATTCTTGTGGTAATTTTTTAACACGTTCGCCGCCAGGTCAGGCATCGACGACGCGCTCGGCAGTCAGCGCGTTAAATGCGACGGTGCAAAAATACCCTGTAAATTTTTATCCGTTGAGTTGCGCCTCATATATTATTAGACAAAAAGTGCTTGTATTCAAGTGTTCTACCACCCCTAAATTTTCTCTCTCAAATTCTGGCTCACCCTGTATGTAGCAAGGTGCCCCCCCCCCCCCCCCATTTTGTTCCATCGCTTCTTCAAACGCTCTAAGAAAATCATGTACTTTGTCGTCCCGTGATATCCACTTTAAAAGAATTTCAAAAGTGAAACCTATTATATGATCTTCCTCTATGACAAGAGAATAAATGTTTTTTTTATGTTCAGCAATCCTAGTCTTAAGCTGGCAAATAGCTTAATTCGTGTGGCAAAGAAGCGCAGTACAAGCGGGGAAACCGATAAATGACGTGTGATTGTTGTGCAATCGGAAGCAAATCTTTGATTTTCGGGAAAACTCGGGATTTTTTGCAGAACATAAATGTTAAATTTGGTGAGGGGTCGCCGGATATCGTGTGATAGCCCAGGAACGTACGAGAAAGAGGCAATATTGAATCTATTAAAGGCTCTCTCTTTTACAACGTCAACATTTTATCTACTAATACTGTCTTCATAGAATTCTAAACGTATGATTCAATTACTTTAATCTACCAGCTGTTCGGATTGTGATTGTAATTATCTGACCAATTAATATTAAGGTTTAAGTGACCCCTCTAACAATAGGTCCCTTTAGCGCAGCAGGAAAACGCAGTACGCACCAACAGCGGGATCCCGAGTTCAAATCCCGTCAAGTGTAAAAAAATTTTCAGTTGTGTAACATGGCCAAGTCATGTACAACGGCTGAATCAATTAACAACATAAAGTTCGCAAATAGTGAATAATTCCCTGCTTTCAAATTTTCTTATTTTTTTAAAATTCAAATAATATTCAATGTTATTTGAATATTAAATACATATTTTTTAAATATCTAATCAATATTATTTGAATATCTATTTTATATGTTCTGAATATCTGTTTTATATGTGTTGAATATCTGTTCTATATTCTCCGAATATCCAGATCTAATATTTTCTGAATATTAAAAAGTGTCGCCAAAAAAATATTTTTTTAATATTCGAAAAAAATATTGTACTAATATTTTTGTGCTATATGAATTCATATATCTATTTTATATGTTTTGAATATTTATTTTATATGTTTTGAATATCTGTTTTATATGTTTTGAATATCTATTTTATATGTTCTGAATATCTGTTTTATATGTGTTGAATATCTATTCTATATTCTCCGAATATCCAGATCTAATATTTTCTGAATATTAAAAAGTGTCGCCAAAAAAATATTTTTTTAATATTCGAAAAAAATATTAAACCAATATTTTTGTGCTACTAGGGTTACCCCTTAATACAGCTACCGGTGTATCTAAATATAATGCCGTACACGTTTGTAAATTTACTAACATAACACAAGAGTATAATCTTTTGTACTCTTATAATATATCCATGGCAAGTAACCTTATACAATAATGACTAATTATAGAAAAACAACTAACCATAACAGCTTTTAAATTCAAAAATATTTAAGTGGAAATTTGTATTATTCTAATTTAATTTTTATTTAAATTTCTCTAACTGCTATCATAAAATATTTGGAGCGTTAAACAAAAATCATTTTACTGATTACATTTTTGTGTTGGAAGTATAAAGAGTATATGTGGAGAAAGACAAAAAGCTTAATTATAAGAATGTTTGAGCTGGTAAATAATACACATGGTTTTATACATCTTAATGTAATTAACTAACTCGTATTAATCCATGAATTCTATAAATATTTTTATATGTCAACGTATAGTTTCCTTTGGGGTCTTTCAACGAAGAAACTTTGGTTCATACAAGAATTATCTATTTTTTAATTACTCACTTATTGTTTAGTATTATTCCATTAATAACATATACAATATAATTTGACTTTCATGACTAATATGTCAACATTATAACAACTAATTTGCTATTAACCATCTTTTTTCTTATTTATTTGTTCACGAGTTATAACAAAATCGCAGATAAGTTCTTGCAAAAATAAAGCATAGTTTTTTATGTGTATCCTATTTTGCTTATTAACCCTTTGCACTCGGTTGTCCCCTCTGAGGGGACATGAAAGTTTATTACCGATTTCGGAGAATTAACTTATTCCACCGCAATTTTTTATGAAACATATGTTTTCCTGTAGTTTTCTATTAAAATGGCATAAAAAACAAATCAAAATATGATAAAATTATCAAGATGCATGATAAATAAATCAAACGGCTTTTCACGTCGAAAGAGAACGTGCGAAGTGCGTTCACGACGGACTATACAATTCTCTAATCCGTTGAGCGATATGTAGAATTAGTGGAACAAAGGTGCACGTGTATGGGTCAATGATATAGGGAAACTTTATAAAATAAATTTTATAGATAGTTATAGCGATACAAGTAGTGTAAATGAAAACATCTCCGTAGAAGACGTATCAAATTACCATACTGTAGAAAATTATAGAAAACAAATTTTGATTTTTCTTTGTAAATATGTGTTCTTCAATGTCCACAAATACATATAAACCAAATTTCATTACAATGCCTTACCCGGTTCCAAAACATTGTGCTATAGAATATCACGATTCCAGGGTGTACGTTTTCGCGCAAAGTAGCGTCGAGTTGCTGGTAGGTAACGTCCGAAACGGTGCCGAGTGCAAAGGGTTAAGTTTTCCTAACTGAAACGCGTCTACGTATGGGATATATTTCACAATTTGAACGGGAAGCTTTTAGAAGATTTTGAAAATCCGAATCGTTTATTGTGTAATAGCCGGTGGGTTGTAATCATTATAAAAGTCTAAATTATTGCATAATTGAAGATAGAATAAAACAAAAGAGCGAACGCAGAGCTATGCAAACATGTAATCGTACATACAATATTATTTCTGTTATAATAATGTTAGAATATATTCATAACACCATTCTTCATGTGTTTGTATAAGTATCGTGAAACATGTGAAAAACCAGAAAGATGTCAATTACCGGGTGTTTTTTGTGGATATCCTTGGCAAAATACTACTTAGTCTGATTACTAACAATATAGAGCATTAATATATTTTTGAAGCATTTATTGGTTGGGGTTTAATAATTGGGCAATTTATGTGGGTAACAAACTGGGTCTATGTATCAGAATACGATAAAGGAAGTGGTTTGCTTATTGAAGCTTATCGTTTCCACAGTACATAATACAATCCGCACAGTATTAATCGAACACCTAATTCCCCTGTTAAGCCTACAACGAAACTAGAAATTTGGGAGGATCTGTTCGGTCTTAGATATCTACTCATGTACACTTGCTAGAGAGACACTCGCAAGCAGTGGTCTGTCACTGAAAGACGTTAAAGGTACAACGAGAGAGCGGGAGAGGACAAAACCAAATACCGAAGACTTATTCTCTGACTTCTTAAAGGTTTCCGTTTTTAAAGTGTTTAGAAACATTCTGTTACTGAAAGTCTAAAGAACTCTGTATATATATTTAATGGATTTACAGTCCACCATGTCGTTTTTCGGTTCGAATAGTTACATATCTTTGTCACAAGGAAACCGGGAATATTCAAATAAAGCTTGTCATTACTTTTAGAATTTTCGCCTTGGCAATCTATTTAAAAACTGAAGTAAATTCATTATAGAACAAAAATGTAAGAATGAACATTTTGCCGCGTCCGCACATCTCGTAAAAATTTCTTCGCTTGGCGCCGGCAGCGCTAATGCGGATTACTTCGCTTGTCGCCGGCCGTTCTTGAAATTATCGGGAGGACAAAACTAAAGAAAAATTTGCTGAGACGTGTAACTTATTGTTACCTAAACAAAACACCAACAGAACACCACAGATCACCAACAGAATGCAAATGATACAAAAGTGCTGTCGCCAACCACTGAGCGATATTTTGCGCGCGACACCACCGCGGTGTCGCCGGACGGCAAAGTGTTAACCCTATGACTGCAACAGGCGCAAATGTGCGTCCAGCGAAAGTTATCACTGTGGCCTATGGACGCACATGTGCACTCGGCGATGGCTTCGATCGTTTACTGCTGTGTTACTGTATTTGTTCAGAAATTATTTTATCGTATCCGTACAACACTCTCAGAAACAACATACCTTGCTGCTTATCAACAAGAAAAAATGAAATATAAGAAATTATAATTCAATACACCGCGGAACAGATTTATATTGTGTGAAAAAGTATTCACGCCGTTCACGCGAAGCGCTTCGGTGCAGAGTATTCAGCAGTCAAAGGGTTAAGAAGAATGTTAACTGAAATGAGGGAAATTAATGTTGTTACGACAAGCCAAATTGGAGATGGCATTCCGCTAATTTATATTGCAGTAAACACGAAACATCAAACATCAATACCCACAATTGATGAAGCTGCTGCTGCTTGATTTTGAATCGTTTAGTAGTATTTCGAAATGTCTTCCGCGGCTTGGAAAAACATGGCAATATCTTATCCGATAGAAGTAAAAAATGTTGCCTGATTCGACGATAAACAAGAAAATGCGCAAGACAATACTAATCAAAGAAAGACTATTGTTATATGTTTATTTGGTTAGTTATTCATTCATACAGCAACAATAACTCTTCTGAACAAAATAAAGTTAATTATTATTCAGTTAGTCTGAATACACTACCTGTAATAGTGTTTTATACACTTGGCTAACCTTTTAATTAGTATTGCAAGTGTATATAATAAAGGATCAAACAAATAAATCGCGAGGCTTGGAGTCATACAATATAACCCTTCCAGAACAAAGGGTTATTTGAAACTTCCAAACGACTGCAAATATTTTTTGTACTCATACAGACGCCGCTACAAAGGTATTGCGTCGTTATTACTTCGAAACTCAGTCAAGCGAAACGCGATACTTTTTATTTTTCGTTTTTGCACGAGCATCTCTGGTTACTTATAACTTTTCAATTACCACTCTCACCTCTCTTACACAGGAGACGGGAAAATTGTTGGCTTACATTGTAAGAACCGTCACATTTCAAGCAAGGCATCGCGGCGTTTTCTAGTTGGCAGCCTTTTTTTCGGCTTAGGACGTAAAATAGTTGTAACAATATCGTATTACATAATCTATAGGTACCCGCGTAAATGCGGCACGTTGTACCAACAGTACGTTTAAACCGTTTCGCTCCAGGCCTTCTGTATTTCTTCCTCCTTCTGTACCTCTCCTCGTCGTTCTCCTTCTCTGCCGCCGCGCCGTTCCGTTCAAATCCTTTCTTCACCGTTCCACGCGCCCACCTCAGCGCTGTGACGCAAAGACGCGAATTACGTCATCATAGCAACAGAGGCATCGCGCATGGCGTCGTCCGTCGACATGGCAACGTCGTTTCTCTCCTTCTCCTACTTTCAACCGCCTCCTCCACCCTGCCGTTATGACCGTATCATGTTTACCATTAGCATCTCATCTACCTGATCCGTTGCGCTCTAGCTTTCAAGCTTCTAGCTCCAGGTATTAAATGTCATTCAGCTTGTCTTTTTAGACATATCCTTTTTTCCAACCATCCTTGTGTTATTCTTCTCTCTTCCCATTCCACGTCCGCAGATTAGTTTGCCTTACTCCTTGGACGATTGGCAAAGAAGAACGACATGTCTGAACGCGGAAAAGGAGAATTCAGATTGATTGATTGAACCGGAGAAACTGACACAACACCAAATACTAATTCGCAAAAACGTAATACACGTTTCTTTATCTAAACTGAATTATTGTACGTGTCCTGTTGTACTGATTCAATGAACGTAATGTAATTATACTTTCTGTTTTCATCTGTGCCATTTTTACTTCTGTTGTTTTCAATATTTAATTTCTGTTTGTAATTTGGGATACTCGATTGCTTTCTAAGTGTCACGTTCGGGTATGTGCATTTGCATCTACCATTTCACATGTGAATTTACTGTCGAAATTGTGATTGCTCCATATCATATTAGGAAAATATATACAGTACCGTTCTTGTCAAACGTTAAGAATTATCTACATATTCAAGCGCAAAGCACAATGAATCAAATAAATGTTTGCTTTATAGCCAGTTTGCTTAAGGTGGCGCTTGAATGTAGGGAAGTTATGTACTGTGGTAAACAATCGAAAATAAAATATCATCGATTTTGTTTTTGAATTTATATGGTTCGTGTGCATCACCTTCTGTTTGAGAAATATTTGATACTTTATAATAATTCGTTTTTTATTTTTAGATATGAATTGCTCAATATCAGAAGAATCAATATCTAAAATACATTTTTTATTTATGAACAATGTTACGCTATCAGTGTTGAAGTTACTTTATAAGCAGTAGAAAGTTTCAAGTGATAACCATCCATACGCATACCTCAAGTTGATAGACGTATATATAAATATATATATTTTTAAAAACACATGGTAGTTGAAAAGTAATCGATATAAAAGAGTGTTTCGTCGCAAGAAAAAGTTTGTAGAATTTAAGTTATTTTTTGTAAATGCACCTGATTGTATCAAAGTGATTATCCTGATAAGCTCTCTTATCAAATCACGATTTCAAGAAGGCTGCGTGCAGTAGACTGATATTTATGATGTATTTGAGATAATATTCAATGAATGTCAGATATACGATGTAACGCAGTTTAAAATTATTGAAGTTCTTTTCGTAACCAATTTGTTTCAAATGTTTTCGTTCGAATTTGTATCACACTTGAAATGCCAAATATTTTACGAAGTTATCATTAAGGCGGAACAATGTCAACTGGGTTATATAAAAATGTGATAATTGATACTGAGAACGATCATGATTCGTATTCTGGCAGCTAAGACACGATTGTTTAACTTAACATTTACCCGATAAATAGGTTTTTACGCTTTATATTTGCATGGGATTTGAAAGGTAAATTATTGTATAACATCCATGAATTTTTAAGTCTTAACTTGTCATTACATGTCATTTTAAAAAACTAACAAAATTAAGTGTAAGAGTGCAACTAGCGGATAACTAAAAAACTGACGTGTATACATTGAATGCCACTTTTATATCGTTTGGACAGAAATATGAATTGCGTATCTTCTGTAGGTACATCTCACCAAATATGGTCATAGTAGCTATAAAAAAAGCCACAAATGAGTAAGATGCGTGTGCAGTAGAACAAACGAAAAATTACAATCGGTCGCGTAAATTTAATCTCATTGAGCCGCCATCTGCACATTGGAGAACGGGCACGTAAAAAATAAGCTAAAACTAATACCACCTCTGTTCATCTCGTGACAATTCTGCTTTATCAGAGTAGTGCAAAGTATAATGGTTTGCGTAATTGCTTAAATTGTTTAGAATAACGAAAGACGAAGTTTAATGCCAGGCTGAATGGAATTTGATTTTAATAGAAAATAACGATTGCTACAGCATACTCAAATAAAATATGTAAGCGTATAGAGACACGTGCATAGCACGGTCTCTACTCACAGAGCTCCTCGCAGGCGGGCCAAGGTACGTGCTTGTTGGCGCACGGTGGCGCGCATGTCCGTGTTGCCATGATCGCCCTGGCCCACTGACCTATATTACACGTGGGGTACAAGTCCCGCATATAACGAGTCGACCCACACCAATACTCGGTCGAGCCGTTGAAGCGGGCCACGTTGGCTACCTCGCGCGCCTTCTCTGCTACAATTTTACACTCTTCTCGATTCTTCATCTGTTCCTTTCTGTTCTCGTCGTCCTACTTTTTCTCAAACCTTACCTTCCTCCTCTCTTCAACGTGACATCGCCTGCCGCGGTAGACGACGTGGCTACAGGAATCCGTTACGAAAACTCCGCTTAGGAATCCGTATCAAAGTTTTGTGGCAAAGTGTGTATGGGGTTCGTCTTCTTGTGGCATTGCCGTTATTCATTACTCTCCGTTGCGCTAATCGTGGCGGCGCCGACATTCGCTGGATAATTTTTGTGTGCGCGACGAAGCTGGCTGGCCAATTCATGTTCGCAGAATGACGACGCGGGCATGTCACGCCAGGCGATTGAAGTTCGCTGCATTAACGCTTAGCCATCGCAGTAGTCAGTCAAGCTGACCAGTCAGCCAATCAAGTTGCCAGCAAATCAGAAACAGTGAGAGTTGCCCGAACAAGCGCGCCACTCAAGCGAGAGTCGACACTCACTCGAGTCGTCGCAGTCGTGTAGCCGCAGTCGTGTAGTCGTTCGTCGAGCTGCCGCCGACAGTGCGTATTACGCGTATGCGTAACTTGGCTCGTACAGTGATCAGTATTTCCTACACCTTACACTCGTAAAATAACTTATCGTAACGCTCGCACGCGTTCTCTATTATGAAGGGACACGAGTTATTATATAGCCGATAGTGATGAGTGAAGGGGAAGCTACGCGGCGAGAAGAGGACGAGCAGTTAAAGTGAATGTATGATTGGAGTGCGCGAAAGTGAGGAAAAGAGGAAGAGTGAACAGAGTGGCGGGGCTCCGAGCCGAAAGGATAAGGCGACGGAATACTACAGGAGAGTGTTCAGTGAAAATGAGGCGAAATGCCTAGTGAAGTCACTGGCAGGGCAAAAGTCAGTGGAGTAGGGTCGTGACAATTGAACGACGACTGCGTGCACGCAACTTCGTCGGGATGCAAGATGCTAGGCCGTGAGGGTGTGAGCTCGACGATGATCCTTGCAATGGGGATGGCGATGTCGATGACGATGACGAGGGCGATGACAATGATGATAATGTTGCCGCTGTTGATGCCGTTATGGTCGTCGGCGCTGATATGGATGCCAATGCCAATGCCGAGCATAATAGTGATGATGACTACGTGAGTGCAAAGGTGGATATAGTGATGGTGACAGTGACAGCGACAGCGACAGTGATGATTCAGAATAAAATTAAAGATTCGTATCTGCCGTATTAACTATAGGTAAAGTAGAGAGAACTTTTTCTCTGGTGAATCGTGTCATGTCAGTAGATGGGCAGAGACTATTGACCATCCTGTTAGTTGTTATGAATGTTAAAGGGAATATGAAACAATTCAAAAACGGCACTTCAACTCGCGTTATATTAGTGCATATTTATTAACTTACAGTGCACCATCTAGTAAAGTTAATGACACTTATGTGTCATTGTTACGCGGAATGCACTACAAGGATAACTTTTTCAAAAACGTTGAAACAGTGAGATGGAAATACTTGTCCAACGTGAAACGGGACGATGCGTGGTGAGTTTAAGAAATTTATTATTTGGGCACGTTCGCGCGCGCAAATGTTATTGATTAGAATATGCGCTGTGTCCGACGGTGACATTGACGTAATTTCAAGCTGTTTAATATGATATACGCTGTTGCAAAAACCATTATCGTAGAAACGGGAATACACAAATACAGAGAAAACATACTGTTTTTAACTTAATACATATGCGGTTAAAATTACAAAAAAGATTAATCTGTATAATTTGTTTCTGATGTAACATCGGAATATTTGAATAATCATTATATTGAGTAATAGTTCCTGAGGAAATATTGATCCTGTTCTGAACGCCATTGTGAAGCAACTCATTTTTTTTTACATACAGGTCTTTAAGATAGCGTTTACCTAATATACCCAATGAATCTTCAGAGTATTTATTTTACTATCTTCGTTTTCGTATTATCGTATCAAAAACTGCTTCATCAAATATGTTTCTCCGATCTGTATTCTATCGGATAGGTACCTTATTTTTAGCAATGATTGTACTTACGTCTGTTTAATTACTGCTATGGAACTTTAATATTACAAAAGTGTTTTCAACACTTGCATGCATTGGCATCTCCTATTTAGAGATAATTACAATAATTCTTTATATTTGACTTGTCAGTCGCTGTATTGAACGTTATGAGTTAAAACAACGAATACACGTTACCCTCCTATAACACGGCATCCTATAACACGGTTTTCCTTTAATATGATAAGAAAATAGCGAAACCCTTTGTACGACATTGTATTTCATGAGTCTGCGTCGAGCCGCGATATGTTTAAGGCTTAATTTCGTTTTTAAGACTCATTTTTGGAAAGTCAAGTTTCTGCCCCAAGCTGTTTGCTTAAAAAGCAAAAAAAACGTTTAAGTAGATATTTATTTCTTTAGCAGTAAAGACATGTCTTGGATCGTCATTTGAAAAGAGAAAAAGTATCTCATATTGGAAAAGGTCCTACTTCAAATAAAGCAACAGTCGGGGTTAATTTTTTGTTCTTCTCTTCGTTTTGTTATTTTTATTAAAAATGAAGTTGCTTATATGGAAAGACGACAAAAAGTCTGTTTTTTATAAGATTTCGGAACGTAACCCCCTTTTTTGCACCAACTCTGGGTCTCATACAACACGGTTTCACACAACACGGCGTTTTCTAGGAACCTATCTACCGTGTTATAGGCGGGTTACGTGTAGTTAAGGACAGTGGGATTGTGGGGAATTGTAATCATTGTCATTTTTTTTAGTACTGTTTAGTATACCTGTGTCTACAAGTTTCGAAATTAGTTGCTTCGAATTGCTGTAGAAATCAGCACTTAGTGGTTAGTATTCAGTACTAGACGTTTGACAAGCCGTTTAACTGTTCATGTGTTTAGGGCTATGCCAAACTTCCTGTCACAACATATGATACGAACGCACTTAAACTCATACAATTAACAAGTTAACAATTTGTAACATTTCTTTACGTAGTTATTGATTACTAGTGATTATTCTTAAAATACGCTAGTCGACTAACCACGATTTGCAACGGTTTAACTAGAAAGAGACTGAAGTTAAAGGCAATTGGTTGTAAAAATGGGAAACAATATTGAACGCATTGGGTACTTTTTCCGACTTGTAGAACTCCGGTGTATTTTCAAAGTGCGAATAAGACCGTACATGGTAGCGTCTTACGAAATTGATTAAGTTCAAACAAATAACCGAGTACGAATATGAGATTTCTCCTGGCATAACTTTTACCAGTTAACAGGCTACTCTTACGCTCTGTGAACTTCACAGGTTCAATAACACCTGATTGATCTTACGTGCCATGTTACACAAGTTCCTTCATTTTTAATGCTTCCGAATATGTGTGTTAAACATGTGACTAACCTGATAGAAATATGTGAAACGAAATATATTCTCGTAAAGGTACGAGTTGAATTTTATGGACGCAATTGATTACATTAGCAGTACGGGAAACTATACTCTTGTTGTACGCTACTGGATGGCCTTATATGCCAATGCAATTGGTTCACATATAACGCGGTTAATAAGTTACGTGTTGTATATAGGAAATAGTGTCGTACGAGAATCTACCTACCTAATGTAACGACGAGTGCATAAAAAGAAGCGTATTTGGAAACATGTGTTTATATTAAGTATTTAAAATCCGTTAAGTAACTTAATATTTCCATGTCAGCAAATTACTTATTACCGGGAAATGTTACAAATTGGTTTATTGAATAAATTATTATATTTAAAATCATCTTAAGAACTAAGTATATAAACGATGACCTACGTAATATTCTGATATTAGGCTATTTCAGTCTTAATAAATCTCGTACAAGGTTTCTATTTATCGTATATTTTTTATTACGTGTTTTTCTGTAGATAAACCTTTCTTTTTTACATTTCTTGTTAACCGAAAGTTTTTGTCACTTTGTTATATACTATGTTCAAAATTATGTTCACAACGTTGCTTGGTACTGGTGCATACGTGATATGTAAATTATTATTTTGTTCGTTATACGATATATGCATTTCTGGTAAAGCTTGTACCTGAAATTCTGTATATCGTACCTGCTGACGTTATTACGGGCTGCACAAATCTATAACGGATGTTCTAACAAAATTTTAACACTAAACTCTACAAAATTTACGATATTTTACTCCTATCGATGATAGTTTCTACTCTGTATCATTAGCATTCATTTCATTGATTTATACATAAATTACAAATTTTTAAATGTTCCTGGAGAAAACAATCTTATATTAACAATCCTGAATTTTCATCGTTGAAAAGCGTTTGTAGAACTGGAATTTATGACGATGCCCAAGCGACAATGGAAATGTCATAAATGTTTATGCTTGGCGATATAATTCAAGAAGAATCAAATTACGTTCGGATATTTGAAACACCTTTGTAAGATTAATGAGAGCCAGCCATACTGTGGGTGAATGTGACTCACATTGCTTGATTGCAGATTGCAACGTTGCATGTATACGAACGGTCATCGTCACTTTGGACAGCTTTTGAAATAAGAAGATTATAACGTTCTTCGAAATAAATGTTTGTATCATTCAAATTCTCGTTTAAGAATGGTATATGTTTCTTCGTTTTACTGTCTTTTATAATGGATCAAAAAGTGAACCATAGAGAGCAAGGTGTTGCTGGAGTATCAGCTGTAGTGTACAAAGTGATATTGTATAGATTTAGGATTTACAATAGTTTTTTTCAGTTATACGCTTAGTACAAATAAAAGGAATCATATCTTCATAACTTTGAATGCAGCGTATTGATTCTCGCAAAATGTATTGTAGATTACGGATCAAGAAGGGAGTTTTAATTGCTGGAGGTAATCTGGCTGTTACCTACCATTCCTGCGACTTAAGTGTTACATCTACATTTCTTAATTTAAAAGCAGAAACGTTAGTTTTGCTGTTTTCTAGGAGAGCTACATTTTTTAAAGATCATCTTATAAATAATAATGCTTACGCAAACCTGCCGCTATGTCAGACTTCGTAAATAACGAAATATGAAGGAAAACTATATTGTATACATACATATTTATTTTTAGTTAAAATCATCATTCATGTTTGGAATTACATTTAAATCTCTTCTGGTAATAAATTCCTACATTCGAGCACTTGACTAAATATAAGTAATGGAGGAATAACCGTCTAGTAATAAAGGTAAGGCTTTTACAATGGGTATCCAAGTCACAGTCATGCTGAAGTCATCAGTGTTTCTTGTGATATTAATTTTTAAATATCCAACGAAACTGAAAAACCTGTACAAGTATGAATTTTTTGCAAATTAAAATATTTACAATGTGTTTTACGTATTCTATTCATTTCATAATAATCTTAATATTGCAAATATATAGAGACGTTTATTGCTGAAATATGTATGATTTAAACAAGGTTGTAACGTATTATTAGTAATTGTTGGTAACTGGAAAGGTTGAAGATACTTTATTGTAACACATTTCTTTTAAACCCGACATCATATCTTTAGTTCATAGTAGAATACCTGATGATCCCGCAAATTGAATCACACCCTTTTCAAACTTATTAAACGTTTAAACCATACAGATACTGAGTCCAACATAAAATACGTAGGTTAGTTAACACATTTCTTGCAATAGCGACTTCTGGTGCGTTTCCGGTTGGCCGCGTGGTGCGTAAGCATCTCACATTATCGTCATCATAATTTTGTTTGATGTACGTTATTCAATATATATAATTCCGTTAATGTTACAATTATAATAAGAATATGAATAGTATAATGATGAATTGCAGAACACTACAATAAATTTTATTTGAATAAATTACTTTACCAAACCATTGAATAAATATAAACACATTCACCCGTTACAACATAATATTTTTTCATAATGAAAGATTTCACTTAAAATCAAACATATAGTGGTTGTCGTTTGTAGCTAAGAATATACCTATCAGGCATAACGTGTTACATACTATCGTGGTTAACTCGACAATCGCATTGAAATTAATATAAAGTGCAATATCTAAATGTACACAAAAGAAACAATATACTAATTGTTGCATGCATTGTCTAATAGAGTAACAAACATTTTTTTATCTGCGTGACTTGAAGGAGCAAGCAATTAGAAAAAGATATTGTCACACCGCTTGAGTTGCAACTGTTCACGATGCGGCGAATGTACTATACGTGTAACTTTGATGTTAGTTATGACCCATTAACTATTCTTTTCATAACTTCACTTATTAGCAGCGGTTTCCAACATTTATGCTACTACGCCTCCCTAAGATAGTTTTGTTTTCTGCATCTTCCTATCTTTGGAGTGTAATTAAGTTGATTTATTTCTATATATTCTGGTATGGATATTGATTTTTTTATCCAAAATTTGTGCGCTTTCATTGGCAATAGTTTGCGTTTCCCATAGGTGCCGCGCCTCACAAGTTGGAAACCTAGGCTTATAATAAAAAATCTTTATAAACTGAATAAACGAAAAGTTTGATATTGGCTTTATACAGTACACGTGCGACGAAACGTGTTGCTTTTGTTTGTTTTGGATAAAATTTGCACGCATTGTGATGCTCATTTGTTCTATAAGTATGGAATCGTAAGCTCCTCTTTATTTCACCGCATATTTTATGTTCTCATTGCTTATCTGATTAAGAACGAAAAAGCATAGTAACCCTTTTGCAAAATTTACAGAAATTTGAAGTCATCGAATGCATAACATTCATCATAATCGATACCATGAAAATAATTTACTCTTGAAAACGAATTCATTTCATATTCTATTTCTTTACAGACACTTAATAAGGTATACGCGTAACTTTTAGAAATATCTTGTCATTCATACGTGACATTGGAGGATTGTAATTAATAAAACGTCTAGTTTTTGCCTTCTGGATGTAACATGTTATCTTAATTATGTTTTTACAACTAAAGGAGCATTTATTTTTCTAAATAATTGATTTTGGAGGGAATATTTTGCCTATGCAAAATTTAACTGATACTACTGATGATGGACACATTTGGGGTAAATATTAACTTGAAATTAACATTGTTATACAAGATACAGATTTCTTTAAAATTACTATACTAACGTATTTCTAGTAAATGTATTTCTGTTTTCATACCCTTAATGAAACAAGGAACAAAACGTGTTCATTACAGTAAAATATATATTATATTATTTAAAGAATTTAACCGCTATGATCTTTATTATAAAAATAATATTGTGTATCTTTGCATGTGTGACAAAAACGAAGCATAAAAGATAAGGTTTTGACATAACGGTTGTGGCAAAGTAATAAAACCTTCCAAACAAACAGTAACGGTTTTGTAGTTCACTGACACTTCTTTGGATTGTTCTTGTTTATAAAATTATATTATTGAAGAAATAAAAATATATTAGGAAACTGCAGGAGTGTTTCCATTTTAGGCTTGATTTTAGAAATATCGTGTTTAATATGGTATCAAATAAATTAATTTTACATTACATGCATCTAACTAGTTTAAGATTCTCATTAATTCAATAAATCTATAATATACCTAATAAAATCTATAAATTATAATAAGTACAATCGACAACCCTGTGCCTGATCTTAACAGTTTCTGTACATCTAATCCCAGTTGCTACAAACTTTTATTTTGTTACTTAAAAATCTTCATTGCTGTTATATCGTAAATTATATTGTATATCTGTAAATTATATTTGTGCTAAAAAGACGAAAAAACGTTTATACAATGTATTCTTCATAACAAGATAAATATAATTCTTCCTGTCCAATTAATTATTTAATGTTAGATAATGTGATATGGCGATGAATCTTATTATAATATTATATGTAATGAAGGTTGTTAACGAAGTTTGTACCAGTTAAATACACATACTTTTACAAATAAATTATGCGTAATTTGTCCAATACGAGTCATGGATCTAATAAAAGTTATATATGAACAATTTTGAATTAAATATCTTCCAATTCCTTAGAAAAAGCTTCAAACTTAATAGTTTCCTGAAGGATGCTTCATTGTTGTACCAGGTTTTACTATTGCCAAGTACTTGACTTGCTTTTTGTCACTACCCTATTCCGTACTTAGCGTGTACGGCAATTTAAGTTTCGAAGTTCTTAGGTTCAGAGGATTAACGACATCCATCTTAAATATCTATTATCACAGCTAAATTCTTGCTTTTATTATCTTATAGATATGTTTACGTTAGGATTGGATAATATCAATATGGTATACCAAATTTATAAGACATAATCCTTTTTTTTCTAAGCCAATAATTATTTACAAATGAATTCAATATAATTTTTTGTTTTTGTTTTATGTTACAGGCCTAGCCCGTGTGACCTACAAGACCCACTGTGGGTTAAAATGAGTGCGATTACTGGCAGTATCACCAAGAAGAGAAAGAAATCAGATGCCAAACCTCAATCGCAGATGTAAATACATTTTGTTCATAACATAAATTATATTCTGTTTGTTATCATGCAGCGATTATTACCTGTCTTTCCAGGTACGACCGCGGAATCTATAATGCTTTACAGGAAAGCTTAACACTTAAATTTGTTATCAAAACTGATACTAATATTGGCGGTCTAATATAACACTGAATTTTAGGAAGTAGTTTCAATTTTCTTTTTTTCATCAATATATACTATTGTTCTGCCAATCTTTATTGTCATTGATGTAAAGAGATTTATATTACAATTATGTAGCACTTCGCTGCGCACTAGGAATGTGCATATTTAAAGTGATATCGTACCAAAAGTTAATTCTGTGTACTTGTGTCCATACAGTTTGGCAAGATTAAAGAAATTCTACCTAAGAAAAGTAATATAACAGGTCTTGGGCAACATTTTGCTAAGGGAGCTAATGTAGTGTAGTAATATTACATTCTCCTAAAGATCAATTTTCCATAAAGTTTTACATGAACATATTCTGTTTTCTCATATATCATACCGTGTATCGAGTATATCCAAGTTGGCTGTGTGATAAGAACGTCCTTTTTCTTAATCATTTACAGTAATAAGTGCCTTAACGAAAAGCGACGACGGACCCAGGAGAACTTGTATATCGATGAACTTGCCGAGCTGATTTCCGTCACGGACATGAGCTCTGGCAAGACCGACAAATGCCAGATTCTTCAGAGAACCGTCGATCAGGTAAGGTGATCAATATACTTAAATGGGAAGAATAATTTGAAATTTTATTAAAAGAAATTTTATTTGTTTAGAATAAATGTATGTATTGTATTTGAACGAATAGAATCATTAGTTTTCAGTTTATTAAGGTTTTCTACAAGTTACAATTACTGTTAAATGAAAAGTGTTTCTTCAACTCATCTATTTTGTTCGTGATCAATATGTGCTACAGTATCTGAAAAACGTTTTTTTTTTTAATTTTCTGTGTGGATATAAGCAGTATGTTACAGACCACTGCGTTTTATTTTTTGTATAATTTTCTTTACTAATTAAAAAAGTTGCTTAACGTTCTTCGTTTCTTTCGTATACTCTCATTTTTTGTGTGTCCCCTTTGTTTAAAAAGGAGAGTACGTTCCGATGCAATTGAACCACCTGTAACACAGTATTCTTTCTCATAACGCCGTTTCGATACAACTCGGAGCAAAAATTGTAACACGACATTTCCATAACCCGATACTCTCATAACACTGTTTCTCTTCTGGACACTGTGGCAGAAGAATAGAATCAAACTACATCTAAAGGCATAAAAAAAGATATCTTAATTAAAGATAACCTTCTATTACTAAGATCGAAACATTAATATTTGACAGTGTCGATGAAAATTACTAGAGCGTTTTATAACAAACCTAAGTTCATATTTATTACCTGTTATACTTGTACCATATTTTTTCTGTATAACTGTGGTGACCAAAATATGGCAGACTTGTAGAAACAATTATCATATATCTAACGCAGAGCGCACCAACTTGATGTGGGTGTGTGTACTTAGGTACATTTAACTTTCATTAAATGCGATTTCTTTATAATGTGATATAAATTAACACAACTAGAGGGGAGTTTGGTCTATCCCTGATCTTTTGTGGATACATATAAAGCTTTCTGTCGCAATGGAAGCGATCAATTGCTTAACATATTAATCGGTGCATCGGTTTTTATTAGACACGAAAATAGTATGCACTTAATGGTATGAGACAAATATTTATTGCAGACGCATTTTTGTTTAAATATCACATAACGGTTCGAACAATAAAATCTTCTTGGTCTTAAATTTGTATATCCTCGTATTCCCTGCATTTGGTATAAATGTAGATGTGTTTGAAGGGTTCTCGGCTTTAGTTTTGAGAAAGTACTGCGTTCTTATGTTTGAATTCATTTTTTTGTGTACATTCTCCAGCAAAAATATAAGTTTGCCAGAGTAGGCTCGTTTTCTATTCCAATTACAACATTTTTTAATTTTAAGCAGGCTCGGAAACTTCGTATAAATATTCGTAAACAGGCTAATGTTAAAGAAATTATTGTAATTCCCCCTGAATTCGCTGATTAGCCGAAAGAAAAACTTCCATAAATTAATCACTTTCTTTTACATTCTCGATATAACGAGTTGCAAAAACAAGTAATAAACTGCATCAACTTGACTAAAGCTAACAATATATAAATGTGGCCACTTAAAGATTCTTCGGTGTTCATCTGAAACACTTTAGAATGTGATAATATCGAATGACTCATTTTACGGATAAATTTTGAGAATCCCAAAGAGTTTAAGCACTAAATAGAAATCTCACTAAACACGTAATAAAAGTAGAATGCGTACACTTATGGAAATAAGTGAGGAGATGTGTTCAAGCGTTCCACAATTTATGCCAATGTGCCGTTGCAGTATCAGCTTTGCCAAAATAAATGCATCATAATACTTTATAAACGACAAGCACGTTCTTAATGAGACGGTGATAACGTAAAAATGGCAAAAACGGATAATTTCAATGGTTGGAAACGCGTTAAAATTGTATTGCCGAAAGCTGATAAGTGGTCTGGGAATCACTGCCAAGGATACAAGACAATTGTATGTGATAAGATCGGAGGCGAATGGTGCTTGTCCGATGCACGGTGACCATAACACGCGATACGATATACCGTCATCCAACACCATGCTACACCATGCCATGCGATGTGATGCGCGGCACGCGGGATATATACGCATCGAACTGCAAGTTGCGGCTAGTGGTTAGCGGCAACGTCGCACGCCATTTGTCGAGCTCTCTGCGCGCGGTGAGTCGGAGTCACCGACTTTTCGAGGCCACCGCGTTTAGTGCTGCTTGTTCCCACTGCCGCCTTTAGATCCATCGCGATTATGAGCGCGATCTATCGGTGTTGGGAAATACGAGCTCAAGGACAAACTTTTTTTGGCCGACTGTGAATTCCTGTCAGTAACGCAGGGATTTTTGTTTTATCCGATTCATTTTATACCAATCCTACCATCTTTTTGACCTACACTGACTTCCTCTTTGCGAACGAAATAAGGCGAATGGAAATTATATATGAGTGTGCTTGCGCTCTTTCTCGATTGGGACCTACGGATCGGCTGGCCGTCTCTCTTCGAACAAGCAAATTTCATAAATCTAAATGCGCAACATTCTCTGATCAAATTTGGAATAATTCTATGTAGCATTGATTTGTAATGCGTCGGTAGCATATAGTTGTTATGGTTGAACAATTTCAACTATAACATTTTCTTTTAGTATTGTTATTTTCTACTGACAAGGGTTTCTAGGATTTATGACGTACATTTTAAAGAATATAAAATATCCAATGCATTACAATGGTGATAGTGTTTTTAAAACTTAGTTGTCTCTAACGCTTCTACTAGTATCCTAATTAAATATTTGTTTACATATCAATTAGATGATTTTACACTTGTTATTTTTTCGTATGTAAAGAAACTGTATTCTATTCAGTCTACAGTTTTTTAACCTTATTCTGAATGAGAAATAAAACAACATTTTCTTTTACAAAGAAACGGATGCTTTAATTGCGTAAGAAATTATTTGATAGTATTAAAGAATCAGTCACATATAGTTTTATGTATATTCGAACAATTTTTATTTCGGACAAGAATGCTGTATTAAACTTTATTTTGTGCCGATCTCTAGATGTCATATGCCGAATTTTAGGAAAAGTTTTTTTTTGCTTTATTGAAATAAGCTATCAGGTGAACAAGCAGTGGACGATTTATGGAGACTCCAAAATTAATGATTATACTGTAACTTTACTCGATGTGTATTATATTGTTAACTACTATAGATACATTTATTTCCACCGCATTGTTGAATATATCATCGGTTACTTGTGCCAATTTTTATTCTTCATTTATGTATGTTTTATTATTCATTGTGGTTGAAATATTAATTGTGAATGCACATATTACGTATAATTTTATGAAATATAGAATGTCTGTAAAAAACTTTCCATGGCGGTTGTTTCAAATGACTTCTCATAACATGTCATGTGTACCGAAATTACTTGCCAAACAGTGTATGTCTAGAATACAACATAAACATTGCGACATAATATATACAAGTTTTAGCATAAATAAAAACAGTTCTGAGTTGTTCACATTAATTTTCATTAGGTGTAAATAATTTCGGTGTTAATTGTAAAGCAATGCGGATTTGCAAAGAATACAACACATTTGCTTCCAACAGTGTTTAATAGTGAGTAGTGGTCATCGATAAAAGTTTGTGAAACACAAAGTTGCTAATGAGAATATTTCAATTTTACATCGCTAAGCGATAGAAAACTGTATATATAATTTCTGATGTTTATTAACTTGGTTTAAGGACGTAATGAATTATAAATTAGATCGAACTATTCACAAAAGCTAAACTAAAATCAATACTTTTTGTTAAGAACAAAGTATTTTGGATTTTTATTCTAATTGTTACTGTGTATTCTACGCTTGAATATACCTACGATGATTTTCAAAAAGGATGAAGAATGCTATGGCGACTGTTTTGTAAATAATGTATTAGTTACTTCTTCAATTTTACGAGATTCGTTCGACAAGTTTGCTATATGAATTTAATTTCTGCACTACTAACTCGCACATAAAAACTGATAATTAAATATCTTTAAACTTGAAGTCTCTAAAGTATTCTGATAGACTATATTTTGTAAATGTACTATGGAGCATTCACACATTTTTTTGTGCAACATCCCAGTATCTTTGTTTAAAAAATGATGTGTTTAAAACGGACTTCGTAAATTAAAAATTTGTTCCTACCACGTGTCGCCCTAAAAGCTTGAATGATGCACGGACACCTGGAATCGATGCCTCTTATACATATATGTACATCTAGAGCTGGACTAGCGAGAGTAACACTGTAAACGCGCATGCTCAGATACGCATACCAGTACCTGATTGAGCCTTATTGTCCCACTTACACCCTCATTTTTTCTTCGGGTCTCCTAGCCAGAAAATGCTACCGTCCACATGGTTGTAAGCGGTACTCAATAAACTTGAGGAAAAATGCAAGGGTTCTAAAAATTAGCTCCTAAGAGGCATACTGTGCTTTTGTATTGTTTCAAATAATTCGGGCTCAAGAATTGTTAAACTGTTTAGTTGATACCCAGAATTACTTGGTACGATAAAATTCTTAGTACGATTAGTACTAGATTGCCCACCTGTATCCGTCCTACTGCAAAAACAAAATTGATACCCCGAACACTTGTATCATGAGATAATGCAGTGTCCGAATTAAGCGTAAATTACATGTAAAATAGTTATAGTACTTCGCTAACATGCTGTGACAAAATTACATTGCGATGACGTGTAAATATTTTTTCAATTTAAATAATATCATAATCCCTATTTAAGCAGGGGGATTTGCAAAAATTGTGCGTTTACATTAATACAGTTTCTAGTAGGTAAAATTGTACGCCTATAATAGACACAGGTCGTGTTTACTTTGCGGCAGGTTCTAAATATGTATGACATTATTTTTTTTAGTTTTCTCTGAATTACACTACACTCAATCGTTTTGCCACAATTCACGGAAACTACGTAGTTTTCTTGCTGCTTAAAGTTTTATGATAGCTTGGGGGCGGGGGGGGGGGGGGGGGGGGTGTACTAAATCACAGTTATCGAACAGTCGCATGACATATGCACACGAATCATACATCTTTTCGCACTTTTTATAATATTTGGATTTTTCACCAAAAATTTTGAAATAAACCATGAAAATATATAATTATTATACACAATATAAGATTAGAATATTACCCATACAATTTGATGGAGTAGTTTACATTGAGGTTAACAAAAAATTCAATAACATTTGAAATTCTTATGGTCGGTGTATTAATCTAAATATAGTACTCCATTGAAAACGTTTATTTTTTTTATGGATTTTAACTAACAAACTAATTTTCTAAGAAACATGAAATGGCAACAAATTTCCGTATGCCTCCTCGCACGTCTATACAATATACGGCCAGGCACACGTTTCTGTTTCGTTCTTTCAAAATTCACTGCCCTATTTGCATAATTTGGACAATATAATGCAGGTGGGTATATTCTAATGATTATGTCATTGTTGTGTATTATTTGAAGCATTAAACATGATCCTAATTTATTGAAATAATCTTATTAAAGGATCTTATGAAGGAAAAAGAAGGCGTTTTTCTGTGGAATTTCCTTGCATATAATGAAAATAATAAGATGTTTACATGACTTAATTTTCTTAATTGCTTAATATATCCATGCTGCAATTTAAGCACATTAATTATGTATAAAAAATATTGAAAAATGTTTAGAGTTTTTGTATCTATAATAAATATTTATAATAATTTAACTAATAATTTAATAATAATTTAATGTAAATAATAATTTAATGTAAATAATAATGTAAATAATAATTTAACATTATTATTATCAGTATTTCTCAATGGTGTTGTCATTATAAGTTTTAAGAAACTAATGTGTTTGCAATTAGCAATATTATATTTATAATTTCTCTCGCTGAATATATTTTTGTATAAGCGTACATGAGTAATGTAGTCAACAATAAAGAAATTCTCTATTTCTTTCAACAGATTCGGCACATCAGGCAACAAGAAGGTTCGAATAGTCATGCTGTACAACAAGGGGAAGTATCCTCGTCCAATCCAAACATATTGTCTAATGATCAAGTTGGTCCAATTTTACTCGAGGTACGCATACACTTTATAAACTTATTGTAGGGTATAGCGAAAAGAGTTCAGAAGAAAACTTCTCACACGGGTTCCAAATTTATAGCTTGATTGCACAGTAGCATTGACGAGATAAAGTACGGCGAGCATCTATTGGCGTCAAAAACCTTTTAACTAATAGTGTTTAAATTTTACATAAAACACGGCATTATCGTGCAATTTTTAATTGTTATGATCTTTATAATCTGTTGAATTGTATTTACAAAAATGATATTTTTGTATATGCGGTGCGCGTAAAAAAGTTGGCGAAAGTTTTGGTATGCTTAATATGTGTCAAAACAAGATGTAGATGTTTACACTGCATGTGTATATTCATCTTGTAAGAATTGGTACATTGGTTATTTTTGTAGCCTAGAATATAATATAAAAATACTTTTTGAGTTCTGACAGCCATTTGGCACAAATGCCGTATCTAATCAAATTTTATTCCTATTCTTACGGCTCCGAAGACATTATGGTTATTAATTTTTATTGGGTAGCCCTTTGTACATACAAAGAATGACATGATAAAGTTGGCATTAGAAATTATCTATATTATTCGTAACATTTTCAGTTCGGGACCCTTTGTATGAAAATTAAATCACACCAGTGATTCTTTGTAGTCATGTCTGCCTGTATAATACTTAATACAAAACGATTGATGGAAATAATATTAACCTGTATTGCAATACAATGAGCGCTATAATACTACAATGAGAAAAGCACAGAGTATTTATGGTAATCAAAAATTATGTCTCAATATGGTGTGGATACTGATACCATCTTCTTTCCGACGTATACAATTTCTTTCCCAAATTTACCATCAATATTTTCTAAACACTCCATATCTATATATAATTTCACATTAATTGTAAAAGTTCTCGGGCATGTTAGTTAATTAAACTTATAACATCATCAATTGAAGCTTTTTAACTGACAACTCATAAAAAACTGTATTACCTGTGGCAATTACATTTGACAACTATTTGAACATTTGAATTTGATGTAATTTTGAATGAAAATAAACGCAAATGTGTAATATAATGTATGCGAACAATATTAATGTATTGTACTGTATGTTATATGAAAGTAGATGTAAGCTTCCAAATTCAATTGTTGTGCAGAACTATACGCCGCATATAGTAGTATCAATCGAGCTAATAATTTTTAAATTCTATTAATAATGTGATATTTTTTTTATTTAGGCGTTAGATGGCTTTCTGTTCGTTGTGAATACGGAAGGCCGTGTGGAGTACGTAACAGACAACATAGTTCAATATATAAATTACACAAAGGATGATGTCCTTGGAAAGGATATTTACAATATCATTCATCATGGAGACCATCTCACCTTCATGCCTAACTTATTGCCAATGTCATTAGGTGAGTATGTAGTAACAATCACTAGGTTGTGTTTACTTTTTAAGATTTGGTTATAAAATGCTTATTATTTCGTGAAAGTCTACGTTGTGGAACTATTTTTCTCTTCGCACATTGCTGTAAGAGATTAAATTACGTTAAAAATCAATATTGTAGAACAGTGTTTATTGATAACACTTTATTGACCGAGACAGAGTAACTAAACAATAACGTATTGATAAAATCACCAAGAATGTTTACAACTTTATTACTTAATACTATTTTTACATATGGTTGTAATGTGCTACTTACAACCATTTACAAATTCACAATTGCACAGATGAATATGTGTCCATCATGTGTATGATCATATATAGATATATATACAGGGTGAATCCGAATTTGAGGGACAAAATTTGAGGGGTGATAGAACACATAAAAACAAGGAAGTTTTGTAAAACAATGCATGGGCAAGAGGTGAAAAGTTGCAGGGTAGTTTTCCACTGTGACATTTAAGGCGCTGATCGCCACGCTGTTAATAAAATGTTTTCTGAAATATCTCATCTCATTCTTGTGATAATTATTTAACACGTTAACCGCCATGTCAGGCATCAACGACGCGCGTGGCCGTCAGCGCCTTAAATGTGATGATGTAAAAACTACCCTGTAACGTTTCACCCGTTGCGTTCTGCCCATACGTTGTTGTACAAAAATTCATTGTATTGATGTATTCTATCATCCCTTAAGTTTTCTCCCTCTAATTCTGATTCACATTGTATGTGTGTGTGTGTGTTCGTGCGTGAGTGACGAAATAGTAACTTTCGTGCATTTAGCGTAAAATATAAATTAGCCAACTATTCTTTTGCAATTTACTTACGTGTTAAGGTTAAAATGGACAGTAATTGAATCATACCTTTTGTATATAAAGGGGACATTGTGCAGTCCTGCATATTTATTACTTATTGAAATGATGTATACGTATCAAGGATATGTTTTGTAAATGCAATGTACAAGTGCTCTAATACATCACAAATATATCTACGCTGTATTAACCTTATTTGCTATTATTTTTGAGAAATAAAATAAAAATTCTGTGGCGGGAAGGTATTATATGTTGCTCAATGCGTTGATGCGAAACTATATCACAATCCTTTCCGGAGGTAAATGATTTAATCTGAAACAAGTTTGTCTAATTTTTGTATAGGTTGGACGAGCGAGCCACAACCCCAGTCAAGGAATCGCACTTTTAATTGCCGTTTCCTGGTAAAGCCTCCAGATGATAAGGAAGAGACTATGGAAGAAAAGCAGCAACGAGTATCGAAGTATGAATCGATGCAAATTTGTTCAGCGCTTCTGCCAAGTAATAGCGATCGTTTGGAAAGTGGAGATGTTACCTCTGAATCGTCGGATATTGGTCCTTGCGTAATGTGCGTGGCTCGTAGAATACCCCCAAACGAAAAACCAATTGGTACGCCAATCGAACAGTTCACCGTTAAACTGGATACAACGGGCAAGATCATTGCAGTCGATGTTAGTTGGTTGTCGGCGGCTTATTCCAAATATTTAAGCAAGGTACAGTACATATGCATTTTTCCGTTTGTTTGTACACTTTTCTTCATTAAATACATCACCACATATGCGGCTGTCCGTAGACAGAACAATGGTTAGCATATTCTTCTGCATTTGAATCTTTAAAACTGTACAGGAATTTGCTAATCGTTGATACTTTTTTATATATGTCAATGCTAATTACTTCTGATAAATTGTCTACAAGAAACAATCATATTGGATATAATCAAGAGTGTTAAGTAATTCTATTCTTTGTTAACAATTCAAAATTGACCGTTTAATAATTTCATTATTGCACAGTGTATGTCAGTAATAATATAAACTTGTCTGATTGTAGGACCTGATTGGCACTGCTATAAAGGATCTGTGCCACCCTCATGATCTCAGTAAGTTAACTGCACATTTGAACGATACGCTTCAAGTTGGAGAAAGTACGAGCGCCGTCTATCGATTGCGCGTTAGTCCTGATAAGTTCCTTAACATTCAAACAAAGTCAAAGCTTTTCAAAGCTAATGTGATGAATGGGCACGAGACCGACTTCATGATGGCTACTAATTCCATCATTGGGTAAGACGGTATTTTTTATTATATATTATCTATTTTTACATCTTTATGATAAATTCTGGTGTGGTGTTTCGATATTTCTTTCATTTTGTATTTCCAATAAAAGGAGGGATGTTAAAAAAATCTGCGATGGGACCAGATTGTGTCTCTTAATCTTTTGTAGTTCGAAATTTTTTATCAACTCTCCTCTATTACGTTCAAAAATGTCGAAACTCGTAAAAGTATCTGTGATTTTCTGCGATCGTTTGATTCGCTTGATGAGTCGTTAGCACCGTTTACCATCAATGTGCGTAATCATGAATCATCGTTGTAAATACGTGTTGATCTAAACAGTTCATTTGCCGTTTATTTTGTAATAGATAAACATAATGAGGCATTTTCGCAAAAACTTCTATCTAAGTCTGTGATGTTATATTGAGCTCGCAAACAGATGGACTAATCAAGTTATTCAGACAGTGCTTACTGCGCGACTCAGTAATGCCTTTGCTGCTAGAATATGATTTCTTATAATATTTCTTCTTCTCTGAGTTGGCCATCTATCAATGGTTAATTAAAATGCATCTATTACTTTGGTAGCATTCCTATTTCGCTATGAATGTGAATCCTGACGCATGATTTAAGAAAATTTATACACGGGGAACTTTCATTATCGGTGTTGGAGATCTGGCCACTCTTGTCATAAAACGCAAAAGAATTGTCTCTACCTATTTAAGACTTGTTTTTAATCTCATAGTATGGGTGTGGTTAGATGTAACATTATTATTTTATGTGGTTCTTTTGATGTTGTCTTACGGAATGATGGTATGGAAACAAAAATAGCCGGATATACATCTCTAAAGTTTACATTATTTTATTTAACATAACATATTGATTAAATGTACGGCCACCTAGAGTAATGTATTCTATATAACATTTTTCTGTCAGTCCACTGTATCGTCATTTTATTGATCGAAGTTTAATTCACCTTATTTTGCAAACTATTGATTTCTCTACTACTTTGTAGTTTTAGTTTGCCATGTAGCCGTAGCAGTTTGAAAAATTAAGCGAGAGTAACATATAGTGATGGTAATAGCACCTTTGACTCATTGTAAGTCTTTGCCAGATCTTGTGCTAACAGGTGTTACGGATATAATTTTGCACAATTAATACCTTGGCAATCTACACAATTGGGTAAACGTTATACTGTTTGCGAGCAATGTAATTATCGTTTTTTTTTTCGAATACTTTTTTAAAAGCATTTGTCCCGCGATCGCAGTAAATATTGGGTAAACGTAACAAGCATTATTTCCCGTTCAATGGATAAACGATCAAGTAGCGGTCGCTTAAACGATATCGATAATACGAAGCAATTCTGATGCCGAAAGTGAAACTTAATGACAACTATCTATTGTAATTGAGTTTCATGGGTATTGCATTAATTCTAAATATCAAGTAGGATTGATATAGAGTTAACAGAGAAGCTGCTTCTGGTCGACGTCGACATAGCGCGCTACTAAAATCCCATATTTTAGTAATATATCGCGGGTGCTATTTATTTGCTAGAATATATTTCTTTCGTAGTGCTGGCTGAAAAATATATATATTTTATTTCTTGTCCATGATAGGGACAATGACTTGCCGCCTATCGAAGGTGGTCAGCTTTCCAACAACAAAGTGTGCTCAGGACACTCTAATAACCGTTGTGTGAATAATAGTAATAATAATAATGGTAACAATAACAATAACGTGGGTGGCCCGCTAATGTCCATGGGACACATGAACGGTCAAGTGAGTGGTATCAGTGGTCGGGGGTTGTCGTCGTCGGCGTCATCGAACTCGATCGCCTTTAGTACCGGCGATACGTGTAACCCTCTCAGTTCGCTGACTACGAGCAATCCGTTCAACCACTTTTCGGGGAACATGGACTTGGAATTCGAGCTCTTCCCCAGTTCCACATGGGACTTGGATAGTAGCAGCGGTTGGGTAGATAGGCCCGAGTCGAGAACGAGCGGGCCACCAAATTCACGACCACCCTCCCAGCCGGCCCCAACGTCTCCGAGTCCCCAGGGAGCGTTCTCTTCGAATTCGGCGATACCGGTCGCCGCAGCGCCTCACTGCAGTCCGACCGCGACCCTGCGCGCGTTCAGCCCGACCTCGGTCAACGCGGCTCACCCCTTCAGTAATTCCTTCCCATTCAGTCCGCTGCAGGAGTCGCAGACATCGACGTTGCCAAGTGGCGGTAGTGGTGGCGGTAGCGGTAGCGGTAGCGGCGGCGGTGCCAATAGTGCCGGTAACAGTGGTGCCAGTGCCGTTCCGGGTTCCGGTAACAGTGGGAATAGTACAGGGGCAGCCAGCAACAGCATCAACTCGAATGGAGCAGCCGCCGCGGCGGCTGCCGCCGTTGTCGCTGCGGCTGCGGTCGCTGGCAACGCTGCCGGTGGGACCAGCGGCGGTGGACATAGCGCTGGGAATGGGCCATCCGGAGTGGGCAGCGGATCCGTCGGCGCCAGCGGCACCGGCCTCCCAGGTGTTGGTACTGGCGCCGGCGCTGGTATTGTCCCTGGCATGGCCAACAAACGGAGAGAGGAAGGAAAGAATGGATGTCCGACGGGCAACAATGCCTCCGCAATGGATGGCAATGTTTCGTCGAGGAACAGTACGTCGGGCCCTGATACGCAGAACAATCTCGTATCGACCGAGTCTGGTAGACTGAGGAATTTGTTAACTAAGGGGGCCACCCCGACGGACGACAGTCAAGATAATACCAACAATGATTCGGATAATCAGAATAAACACAGGATACTCAAGATATTGTTGAATCAGCAAGACGAGGACGATTACCATTCGGAGCACAGCGGCAAAGTGCGGACGAGTCCTAACAATATGCCTAAGTCGAGCATGGATCATTCGAAGTCTTCGCTGGGGAATAATATGCTGCTGCAGGTAATGAAAATAGTATTATTGCCATTATTGTCTCTTTCGTCAAATTGAAATGCAATGTATCGTGTGCGTTTCTGCCCTTCTTCTTTTCGCTCATTGTCTGTTCTGCCGTGCATAACAAAGTTTTTTTCCAAGCGGTGTATAAACAGCAATGCAAGCTTTATTCGTTAATTTGTCGGCTATTAACATTTACGTCTACCGTTCTGTCACTACAAATCAGTTTTATATTATTTGGTTTCTTTTGTACGATATTGTAAGCTATTGTAGGGAGCTGAAAAGAATGGATGAGGGACGGCATTGAGACAAGAGGGACTACTTTTGTCGCACTGCCTGGTCCAGTCCTTGAAGCTCTTTATTTGTAGATGCAACCGCTCCCGTCAGTAACTTATGACAGCCAAAAATGTGAAATTGATAAGGTGGGCCTTTGTTTTCTATCAGTCAGATTCATACTTCTCAGCTCCCCACTGTACTCAAGCTTCAAAAACATATATTTACTTGTTAACACTTTATTACCAGAACTGGTGACACTGAGACAACCATTTTTCTAACAACTATAGTGGTTTCTTTATTATATTGCTCAGATTAGTTTTCTATGTTGTCGATACCTATGGATCTGATGTGACTCAAAATTATTATTTTTCAAGCTGCTGAATGAAAAGAACGATGATGAGGACGAGGAAACTCGTGCCGGCTTGAAGAAAAGAAATGAATTGCTGCAGCAATTGCTAAAGGATCAGGACGAGGAACGAAAAATGCAGGAGCAGCAAGTAAATTACTTTTATTTATTATCTTCACATACTTTTTGTGTAATAATAATATACGCAAGGATGATTATGATGGTATGATTCTGAACAGAATCGGGACGATGATCCTCTACTGCGGAGCCTCGGATTTCGGAATACAACACCATCTCCATCCCAGTCAGGCGATCACGTTGGACTAGGAAGCACAGCGCAAATTGGCCAAAAAAGGCCAGGTGAAGATGGTGATCTCAATATAGCAGTAAAGCGGACAATGGATGGCTCACATCAAGTTTCTTCAACTGGGACTAATTCATCAACAAATGCAACGAGCAAGCTGTGGGAAAAGAATAAAATGTTGGCATCTTTACTAGCCAAGCAACCTCCTCAACCAACGACCATCCCGCCAATACCTGCATCTGTGATATCTGCCACACCACAGGTATTGTATATGGTTCAAATCGTTATATTTGACTAGACTTCGTTTTCGATTAGTCTTCTTTAACACAAAAATAAAAAAGTAAGAGAGAACCAAGATTTATTGGAATTGCTTTATCACTTTAAGTTTATAAGCAACCCACGTACTGGAAGGTTCCTTATGGGCGTCAGTACATGTAAACGCTCCAAATCGAGTTGTTTTTCGCGACTGTTTTTTTTTTTTTTTGGAAAGGAAAGAAATGAGCAATCCTTCTAAAATTGTAGGCATGTTTAAAAGTACTATTAAAGTACAAACAAAATTTTTTTGTGAAAAAATGTTACAAAATGGTGGACTTATGGGGTGCCTAAGAGAGCGTCTCGTCCTTGTAGTTGTCAACTGACGGGCAGGATGTAGCTCGTAATTTTTGTCTGAAATCAAAAATCCAAAGTGATTTGTTAATATTATAAGTTCTCCTTCTGCGTGAACCTCACAAACGCGGAAGAAATCGCGAAATAAAAATTTCATGGAGATTTAAACGAAAACTGTAAGTTTCCTGGAACAAAATTTGGCTTCAACCTGCTGTAAGAAATAGAAAAAAAATATTTTTTTTTACCAAATTGTAAGTTCACATAGAAGAGAATTCATGCTGAAGAGAATAAACTTTGAATCGTTCCGATCGATTGAATAGTTTTTGTTTAATCCTGCCCGCCAATTTCTGCATGTGGCCAGGACACTCATTTTTTACCACTTGAAAACAGTCACCATACCGATTTATATCATATATTTAAAGAACAGGTAAATTTTAAAAATTTTCTGATATATTCTTAAGATGTTATACTAACATTTTATGCGAAAAAAATCGATTTTTTGAAAGTTTTACATCTACTGACCCCCTTAAAAGTTAAAGTTATATTGTGTAGACGCCTTCCTTTTAATTTGATGTTGTTATTAATTCGC